>CM035790.1:17748115-17823115 GCA_020466265.1 Siphamia tubifer
GGGACCCAGAAAACGCCGGTGCATCTGACGTCAGATGGAATTTAGCGTCACCCGCATGGGGTTAAGCCCGTCCCTGGCAGCAAATCTGAAGTAGCATTAGCATTAGCATCTACAAGAGAAGACAACGCCACAGTAGCTGCTGCACAAACTGGAAAAAAAATGGCGGATCAAACTGGTTCATGTGCTCTCTTTGGAAATAAAGCCTCGTTTTTTTTTCCCTGCACATTTTCAGAACAAGCAACGGCACGAAACCTAGCAGGATGCTACTTGGTTAAAGGTAAATATGTACACAGCGAGAGGAGAGGGGGGAGTGTTCCTTTACGCATTTTGAGCCAATCAGAGACGCGTCATGGACATGTATGAGGATGTACCGGTACCGGTTCGACCTCAAGTCATTTTTTCTATGGTGCAAAAACAGCTGGAAACAAAGCAATCCCTCCTTTTTTTTTAACATACAATGTATTCAATAAGAATGGAGAACATAGTAATATTAATGAAATAACCATGGAATGACAGCTTTAATAAAACTGTTAAAATCTTAATCTTACATGTAGGTCCTGTTTGTCTCTGGTTTTGTATCAGCTGTTTAAATATGGTTCTGTCTGTCTGTCTAATTTTCATTCTGTCTTTTGATACAGTTTCCAGTGGTTGTTTGTATCTGTTCATAGGGTTACTTTTCTTAACAACTCTATGTTGTTCAGAAAATCAAAAATCACCTTCCTGTGTAGAAAGTGTTTGATACATGTTCTGTTATTAATAATAAAAAAGACCTTTCACATAAAACTGTGTATGTCCAGTATTATCCACTACATACAATGTTTAAAGGACAAAGGAAACAATGGTTAGTCTGTGGATTTCTACTGTTTTATAGCATGTTTTTGTATAAATATTTTATTTGCGATCATCATTTTCCTCCTTTTTTTTTATTGAATCGGAAACTGTGTTTAAGGAAAAAAAAATCTGTGTTAATATGGGTGGAGCATGAAGCTATTACTGGTTAGCATGTGTCAGTGACAGTTGACCTGACAAAGAAAATATCACATTACACTTAAACTCAAGGGCAGACAGTTGAGAAGGGGAGGGTGCTTACACACAACACATACACACTAAAAACTCACATATACTCATTAATAAAATCATGTGTAGACAAATACTGAGCATGATACCTACAGTAGACATAGCCCACTGCATGCTATTTGTGCATTAAGAATGGTTATACATGTTATGCACTGACATTCACACACATATGAAGACACCTACACTTCTCACACCTCTTTTTGGTCCCTGTATGCAAAGCCAAACAAATGATTGTCAGTCAACCAATCATCTTTTTCTAGTCTAGTGACGAACCAATGAAGCAACAAAGCAAGATGATTTGAATGTGTTTGAAAAAAAAAAAAAAACACATTTATTAACTTGTAAAATGCACAACTGACACTAAAAATAAGTCACATTAAAGTGGATTTTCTTTGACATTTTTTCTAATCACAGAGGCTCTACAGTTTAGAACACATTTCCATGTCTTATCCATCATATGTGATATTCTGAGTAATTTTGAAAAGAAAAAGAATACACACAGTGTGACAAAAAAAAAAGTCCCCAACTCATCATTTCTACAGGCTTATACAGCACCATGATGTTATTTCTAAGCAAAGTAACAGGGCCGTGCTGAGACCTTTGGTGGGGCAGGGGCTCAATTAAAAATAAATAAATAAATAAAAGGCACAAAAAACGACATTTTCAAACAAGTAAACTTATTTAAAGCTACAATAACAACTAAATAATTTGTGTGTGTGTGCATGTGTGTGTGTGTGTGTGTGTGTGTGTGTGTGTGTGTGTGTGTGTGTGTGATGTCCCTCTTTTGATGCTGCATGTTGATCTTCAAAGCAGCAGTTTTTGGCTGGTACATATACTATTCTGTGTATGTACTACGGTGCCGAACTGTCAGTTAATTTCCTTTGTTTTTCTTTATCGGAGTTATTCCGTAAATGTGTTAGATTGTTTTATAATTGTAAGTTCAACTGTGTAGTGTTGTTTGTTTGTTTGTTTTTCTTGTTAAGAAAACGTAACGGTTGGGAAAGTAGCTAGGTAGTAGCCCGGGTAGATTGTTACAACTCCCGAGCGTGAGGCGTTAAACCGACCGTTAGGATAAAAATGTTAATTGATATAATTCTTATATTCTGTATTGTTTTTCTATGTTTAACATGCATAATGATTGTTTATATGTGTATTATTTTTGTGAGACAACATGGCTGTTCTGTGTATGTACTACGGTGTGCCGAACTGTCAGTTGATTGCCCTTGTTTTTCTTTATTATTTACAGAACAAAATAAAAGAAACATTTGAAAATTAAATACGTAGTGGATGACCATGTCCTTTTGATCCACGCTACGCACACATATGAAAATCTGATGCACTGTGCTCTTTTATGTTGTCTAAAGCCTTGTTTACCCCCATTGTTTTCCAGGTGTTTGGGTGGCCCATGTGTTTGTCATCATTTAAAAACAGAGGACAACTGAAGCAATCACCACTATTTATATATTCTAATCATGGATTTTTGTTGTATCATTGTTTTTGAAACGATCATCCTTTGTCATTCTTAGGAAACATTTGGAAAAACCGGCTGGCAGGATCCAATATTACTGCACACTTGGACTTTATATTGAATTTAAGGACATGGGCAGGATCAGTATGGTGCTGTAAGTGAAGTATATTGTGGAATAACACCTCACTATCTTTAGCCTCTTCCTCAGGTGTGTCCCTAATATCCTGGCTTTCTGCTTCACAGATAACTTCTCCGTGCTGTTCTTCACAACTTCCCTCTTTCTGTATATTTTCTGTTTCTGGATTTTCTACATCTTACACACTTTCTGCACTCTCTTCCTCAGAATCCACTTCATCCATATCAACATCATTTTGTAGTCTGGCTGTTTCCTGCACACTTCCTGCTTCTGCCTCAACCTGCTCATCTGATCTGGCACTTTTCACTCCTGAGAACAAAAATGTTGTTACTTTTTTTACATTGCTACCTGAGCAACTGGTGCATTATTAATCATTATTAATTCAGAATTGACAAGGTGTATCTGACTAACATTTGTATGCTGCATCTGTTGCAATAATATGAATACAATATTGCAATATTGTTGCATTTTCATATTATTGCACTGTTGATGCAATAATATGAAAAACACTTGATCTTAGAAACAAGCCATGTCAGATAGTCCTTGTTCATTCTGAAGTGAACATTTTTCTAACCTGTGGTGGTCTTTTTAACCCACCTGGTCAGAGATCCACTGCCTTTTGCTGCCTCCCGTAGCTCCTTCTTCTCCCTCTGCTTTTTTTTATCCTGTTTTTACGAGGCATCTTTACACTGCAGAATTCAATGTGTTTTATAGCTCAACATATAATGCATAAGAAAGCTCGACACATATACAAACTAACACTATAAACTATTTGAATTATCCTTTATTAGCTACTTATCTGAACATGGGCTCGACTTTTTGGTATAGGAATGTAGTAATATGTATTATGCTATTTAGATAATGATGATGGGATAGGGTATTTTTGACTATTTGCAACATAGTTTTATATGGCCTACTGCTGAATATTTTATGAATGTTCATATTCATGCACTTGAAGAAGAATGAGCAAAGCAAAACCTGTTGTCAATGCAAGACGGATCAGAGAACGACTACAGTAGCTGGGCATATGTTGTATCTTATTAATTTTTCAGAACCACTTTTTAGCCTTTGTTACAACCAAGTTCCAACTACCACTGTTGATAAGCTAGTGTCACAGTTTCACATGATATGTCTGTGACCACTGACCAGGGCTGTAGCCAAGACCATCTCTGTTGAGTCCAAGACCAGGACCGGTTGAGACCAAGTGAAGACCGAGTCCAGGACAGAAACAAAACAGGTATGGTAGTATAAAATTAATCATTTTGGGTTATTATTTGTTGAGCTAAAAACAAAAACAGTGTCACAACACCGAGGGTTTTGTAGAACCATCCCTCTTGATATCACATCTAATGTAAAGGAAACAGAAGGTGATACCTGTAGTTACAAGTACAACTGTTAGGAACACTAATGCACTACTATTACCAGTGATAGGTACTAGTACTGAGCATTTGAACAACTAAATTACAATATAGCTTCACTCCAGACATAGCCCAGAATGACCAGTATAATGAGTTTAATCCTATGGTTGGTTTATGACTTGACTGGAAAAACAATATTGTATCATTTTGTTATTTAGATGTGCGTTAATGAGAAAGACATTATTTTCAGAAAACATTTATGTTTGGTTCAATAAAAAAATAAAGTGCAATTTAAAATATGTTATTTTTATTTCTTAACAAAGTGCAGAAGTTGTTTATAGAGGACACACACACACACACACACACACACACACAAAGAATGCATTATCAAACTGATTGTTTAAGAAATGAGAAATCATCATCATTTATATTTAAAGTGTGTAAACATAATATTCTTCAGTAAGCCATTTACAGAATACAACATTTTCATTACTTTTTGTTGGATGTATTGATATTATTCCAGCTTTAGCAGGATTTATGGACTTTCCAGGAAAATGACTAACTGCAGGCTGTGACACATGGCTTCTGTTTAACGTAATAAAAAAAAAGATAATCTCTGGTAGAGAAATCCTTCCTTCATTTTTGGATCCTTCATTTTTGGAAGTAGAAATACACCAACTGTAAAATAGTATGACAGAGGATGTAAGCAGGTGGATATGAACAATGCGGAAATATGGGTGTAGAAGGTAAAGACACAAAAATTGAAGTTATTTTTAATCAGGTTCATTGGATTTTCTTTGTCCATTTATTTATCTTTGTTCAGAATATGGGTAGAAACTGGAATATTATGTGCAAACTGGTAGTCATCAGGTAAACTTGTCTTCTATTGACACCTAGTGGAGTAAGAGAAAAACTACAAAACACACTCACTGCCCCATGATCCTATCCAGTCCCCCTGAAACAGTAATGTTTCATGGAAAATTATGTTTTCATCAGGGTTTGTTTGACTATTAGCAAGATACCTCAAAAGGTTATGGATAAAATATGATAAAAAAAAAAGCAAATGTTTATATGAGCAAATTATTGTTAATTATTGAAACAAATTATTACATTTTCATTGTGATGGGAGAGGGAAATGATCTGCTATAGTGGAGGTCGGTCCTCTCCTTGTAGATTTCTGATTATTATTATTATTATTATTATTATTATTATTATTATTATTATTATTATTATTATTATTATTATTATTATTATTATTATTAGTATTATTATTATTATTATTATTATTATTATATATGATGATGATACTATATATAGGCCATGTCACATGTTATATGCCTAAGCAGGATATTCCATATATGCTCAGATGAAGTAAAAATGATATTATTTAATGCATACTGTACTCCACTGCACCCTTATGGACAAGGTTCAAAAAGGCAAGTCTACAGAAGTTATAGGTCACCTATTATGACTACTTAAGTATTCTGTTTAGGACACAGATGCTGTGGTGCCAGTCCCCAGTTTTGTAAAGCAGGGGTGAGTGCATTTCAAAAAGTACTAAGGAACTAAGGAAACTGGTCACATAACAACATAATAACCTTGCTGACTAACCCTTCTATAGTGCAATTCGTTACCAGTCACCAATGTGGGTGTACTAACTGATATGAATGTGTTTTATAAGCTATATGTCTGTACATTGGTTTATTTGTTCTGTTTGGTCTCTGCTTTTATTTGTTTGTTTATTGTACTTGCTCTTGTTGTTTGGCATGTGCAATATATGTGTTTTTAGACCTTGAGTCTGGCAAATAAAGATGTCAGTCGTCATCTGAACCCGCTTTATCCTCCCTAGAGTTGCAGGAGTCACTAGGGGTCTAATCCAGCTACAATGGGTGAAGGCGGGGTACACCCTGTATGAGTCACCAGTTCATCTCAGGGCTGAACATATATAAACAAACAATCACTCTCACATTCACACCTATGGGCAATTTAAATCAACCAATTAACCTATCAGTGCATGTGTTTGGATGGTGGGAGGAAACTGGAGTACCTGGAGAAAACCCACGCAGACACGAGGAGAACATGCAAACTCCACATAGAAAGGTCTGGTGTGGGAATCAAACCAGGGTCCTTTTTACTGTGAGGCACGAGTGCTAACCACTGCACCAGTAGTAGTAGTAGTAGTAGTAGTAGTAGTAGTAGTACTAGTAGTAGTAGTAGTAGTAGTAGTAGTACTAGTAGTAGTAGTAGTAGTAGTAGTAGTACTAGTAGTAGTACTAGAAGTAGTAGTAGTAGTAGTAGTAGTAGTAGTAGTAGTAGTAGTAGTAGTAGTAGTAGTACTAGTAGTAGTAGTAGTAGTAGTACTAGTAGTAGTACTAGAAGTAGTAGTAGCAGTAGTAGTAGTAGTAGTAGTAGTAGTAGTAGTAGTACTACTACTACTAGTAGTAGTTATAATAATAGTAGTAGTAATAGTAGTAGTAGTAATAATATTAAATTAAATAAAAAAGAGAAGGACCTCATATCAAGAGTATTTTGGTCATACAAGGTTTAAACAGTGACATAATGAACACACATGCACCTCTAATTGTGAACTATCATAATACAAAGGAGGCAGTAGAACATGTAAAAGTGAGATGTAATAAATATAACCAGGAAAGACAGATCATGATCATTTCCTTCCTAAGACAAAAGATGACACTCAATGTTAGAGACATATTGCAAAGAAACTCTGGGTAGATTTTTAAGGGATGTTTTAAGGTTATTAAAAACAAATAGGCCAAGTGAAGATGTCCTGAGCTACACTCCAGTCCAGAAGGTGGCGATAATTCTCCTGTAAACTCTTTTCCAACCGGCAAAAAATAACAAAAACGAAGAAGAAAGAGCAGCTTTTCGTCATAGGGGCGTGGCCTAAATTCCAGCGCATGCCCGTCGTACAACTCCAATGCGGGAAAACGTCGTGTTTTTTTGTATACCTATATTTCTTTTTTACTGATCTCTTGGAAGGTATAGTATGAGCGTGTTGCTTGTAAACATAGGGCTTACCTATCTGCTTTAGTAGATAGTGGTTGGTATTTTGTTGCAGCCTACAGAGCTAGCTTAAATCCTAGCTCTGTAGGCTGTACATGTGTAATGTGTTAGCATCT
The DNA here is from genome assembly GCA_020466265.1 of Siphamia tubifer. Taxonomy (NCBI): domain Eukaryota; kingdom Metazoa; phylum Chordata; class Actinopteri; order Kurtiformes; family Apogonidae; genus Siphamia; species Siphamia tubifer. Next base: position 17,755,295 of record CM035790.1, read on the forward strand.
AGCTGCTTCCATGTCAGCGGAAATAGCTGAACAAAGCTTTTATTATTTTTTTTTTATCTCAAACATGTTCGACAACCATCGTTTAGTTATTATTCACGAAGTTGTCCGTTTTCATGTGGTATTTGAAGTCCTGAATGTAACCCACTGCGGCACGAGCTGAAACTTAGCGCCCTGTTGTTTAGTGTGACTCGTGTAACGGTTTGTTTTAGTTGAATTCATCAGGGGTGGTCAACTCAATTCAAATTATCAGCTTTTCAAGTTATGCAGAAGAATGATAACGACTGTCAGGTGTGCTGGATGAGGGGATATGTCTAAAACATGCTGGATTGTGGCTCTTGAGAACAAAGGTTTGGTCACCCCTGGTTTAATTTATAAATATAAAGGTATTATTAGGGTAATTCGAGTGCAAAAAAAAAAACCTTCGAGCCAAATGAATTGCCTCAAAGATTCGTTTATATTCGTGTCACAGTTTATCTCGTTTCCATATCTGTTTCATTTCAGTGACGGTTTGTAATGGTGCACTACAAAGATTGAAGAGGCAGAAAGTAGTAGCATGCATTAAAAAAAATGTAGTTGGTGTTGGACCATTTTGACGACACAGTGAAGTGTAAAATAGTATTAGCCCACCACAGTTGCACTTTATCAACCTGAATCAACAACATGCTTCAATAAGGTATGCTTAACCCTCCTGTTGTCCTCATATTCTGTTGTCAAAATGATCCGTGTTCACTAAACCTCCAATATAAACAGCTTAATTCTATTTAAAGTCTAATATTGCTTTAAGAAACAACTTGTCATTCACCACAAATTGTGTGAATACCTGAGATTTTCCTCTTCACCTGCAGAAAGACTGCATTTATTCAAGACACTATTTAGGGGGTACTGTTATCTGCAGCACCTTTATAAATCCACAAGGGGTTAATATTGTTCCATTTGAGTCAGATCAAAGGCAGTGAAGGCCACCTGTCTTGTCTTGTTTACATTTCCTACTGAATGATCTGAGATGGAACTAAAACATTCTCGCATTCTGTGGTGTGTGACTAATTGTAACTCATTTTAACCCACTGCAGTGTTTCCACTAGTAATTCTCCCCAGCCACTTGTTGCAAATACATCACCTCGTTGAAAACAGAAAAAGTAGCCAGAATAAATGTCTTGAATAACAGAGGTGGAAGTAACTAAGTAGAAGTACTTCCTTTACTGTAGTTAAGTATATTTTTTAGGTATCTGTACTTTACTTGAGTGTTTATTTTTCTGGGAACTTTTTTTTAAGTTTTACTCCCTACTATTTTGTATAATATCTGTACTTTATTCTCTTTACATTCTCAGAATAGACTCATTACTTTTTCAAACTAGACAAATATCACACTGTGAAAAATAAATCAGAAAATTTGACTTACTATCTAATAATTTTGACATTTAACCTCACACTTTTGGCTTTTTATCTATCTATCTCATCATTTTGTCTTATTAACTCATAATTGGGACTTTTTAATCTAACAATTTAGATTTTTTTTCCCTCATAACTATGTTTTAAAAAAGATTAATCTCCTATTTATGACTTTTGATATTTTTCCTAAATGTCTTGTCCATACTCACTAAACTGATTACCATGACCCAATAAAACACATCATCTACAGAGTAACTCACTTTTAAAGGATTTATTTTTTTTATATTTTTGAAGATTTTCTGATTTTTCCTGCTTAAATAAGTATTATTTTTATCCATAGCAAAAAAATGCAGTTTTATTTTTACAAATGAGAAGATGTAGTTTTTTTTTTTATTTTAATTTTTTTAACTTTTACTTAAGTATAGGAGTTGAATCAGTTCTTCTACTTTCACCAGAGTAGGTTTTCATACCAGTAGCTGTACTTTTACGTGAGTACTTTAACCACCTCTGTTGAATAATATACTCTTTGTGAGAGCACATCTTGGAAGTGATAGATCAGCTGATCAGACAGTCGGAGGAGGAGTGCGGTTTGGGCAATGAAAAGGTGGACTTATTAAGGTAGTTTGAGATAACTCATCATTTTTAAGAGTTAAATAGATATGCGCTAAATATTGACAGCCAACTAAATGTTACGTAACATAACAGCTTAATTTAATTGTGCCCAGTACCCACTAAGCTAATTTATAATATAGCATTAAGCTAGTATCTACATGAGTTAATGCTAACTCCAGATGAGTTTATGGAAGTATTTCTAAAGAAAGAGAAAAACATTGACGAGGATGAACCTAGACAGGTATTATTAACCTTTTACTAAGTCATAGATTATCATAAATTATGTTCACATTTGTAATTAAATGTGACTGTAAATTATCTAACATTAATGTTGTATGTAATCATATAAGACAAGTAACGTTAGTCAGGGAGGAATGATGGAAGAAGAGTTGAAAGGTCAGACTGGGACCCTAAATGGATGAAAATACAGCAGATTTCATTCACCATACAGACCATACACCTTTTTTTCCATTATCACTTTGCATAATATAGCTACATGCCAATATATATTTTAAATCAAATTAATTCAGTGTTACTCTGTCCCTATAGGAATGTTCTGGATGTTGCTCAGTATCAATCAGCCAAGTCTGACAGAATTTGATCAAAGGGCCTTAGAACTTTTCTACAAAAACCCTAGAAAAATCCGGTGCTTTCTGGCTAAAGGCAAACTTTGCCACTGAGCTATTTATTTACATTTGTATTATTATTATTAACATTTAGTTTGAATTTTTAAAATTTGTTTTCATTATACCATTTGGTTGTTAAGTCTAATAAATCAGTTCTAGAAATAAAATCTGTCATTTGTTTACAGCCCTGGTGCGCCTGCCCCTGCTGCAGAAAAAAATCCTAGAGGAAACACTGTACTGTCTGTACATTTAGATCAACAAATGATCTTTGTACAGCTTACATGGAAATATGCGTAAATGCAATAATTACCTTTTTCTAATGTTGTGTTAAATCTGGAAAGATTTATCAAATTTCAGGTTGAAAAAATATCGTTTAGGGATTTTTGGGGGCGTCTTTTTTTAATACAGTGGCAGGTCATTTTGATCTAAAGACAACAGGAAGGTTAAGTAACGTATTGCTAACTGGTGAATACTAGTACCTGTTAAAATGTGACCTTGTGTGTTGCAACTATTTTAAGTAAATGTACCAAGATCTCAGGTAGTGTTAGTATTAAGTTACATCCCTATTCATCCATCCGTCTGTCGTTGTACGGGTGCACACAAATCTCAGAAAACCATGGCTTTCTCCAATCCCCATGTATTGATTAATTTAATTAAAAAACAAACAAAAATGTAATTTATCTGATTAATCGACAGAATACTCAATTCCAAAAATATTAGATAGTTAATGCCCTAATCTTAAATTTAATGAGATACCATAAGGAACATTAAATATCCTTTCTTTGCACTCGGAGAACTAGGAGAGCCATAATTGTTGGTGATACAAACATATTTCTATGTCATTTCACTCAGGAACTCACTGAAAACTTGAAGCAGAGCTGGAGATGTTATGTCATTTTGGGACTGATGGAAATGGGCGAGAATGGAAATAAGCACATCAGATGGACAGCTCAGATTGGACTTTTTGGGGGACAAAGGGATGGATTCATGCATGTAGTTAGGTGGAATGCAATAAAAATGCAGAGGACAGGGTCAGATGGAAGCACATAATTTGCTGTGTTAATCCATAAAGGGGTCAGTAGTAGTAATAGTTGTAACCTTCTAAGGCACAGGTGTCAAACAGGGTTCAGTCTGGCTGCTGGGCATGTGTAAAATGCAAGAATTAATTACACTGAAGATAATTAATAATTACAGAAGTTCAAATCATTTATGTCAATTCAATCTAATGTGGAAAGACATGAGTAAAATCAAAATAATCTAGAAATAATGGAAACCATCCTTAAATTAATTTTCCTTTCTATTTTAGTGTAAAATAAAGTACAAAAAAGGCTAGCCTTTTACAAAAAATGTGAATAGCCTGAAATAATTGTGGGATTTTACCTATATTAAGCCTGTTACTAAATGTTGTGTACTGTGATCTGTAAATCAGAATGCATGTCTATAAATGACAAATGAATGTGTAATGAATCCCAACCTGTTAAGATGGTCTATTCAGATCTAATCATTCTGTCCACACTGCAAAATATATAATATACTTTATGGTATGACAAACAAAAATAATGTTCAATTGATTGAAACCCATTTCAGGGCCTGTATTTCACAGCTAAGCATTTGGTGGTGTTTTATATGACTTAATTCACCTTGTAAATATCAATACAGTGCCTTCAATACTAAACACATGTAAAATAACAGGGCGTTGACATGTCTTCTCCTTTGTCAGCTGTATGTACAGCTTTTAATCTGTTGTTAGTAGTGACATCATGTTAACAGGCTACTTAATTCTTTTTTTTTTTAAATGGAACTGATGTCCGTTGCTGATATAAAACTACAGAGCTGAAAGATGACTTCTAAAAGTCAAACTACATTTTGTTAGTTGATTTTCCATGTTATAGGAGAAACATCATTCAAAAGCTTTTTCAAGTGTTGACAGATTTATTTATTTTTTACACACAAAACCCAGCCCTAGACACTTAAAAAAAATAAAATAAATAAATGAACATATGTGATTGAGTCCTGGTGTTGCAGTGTCCTATGGGAGGATTATCAAACTCTATACAAGCTGCTGTTTAATTAACTGATATCTCTTCTGACACGTTGCATTTTGCCTGTGATTGTAAACCTCGTCTGTCTTTGTTGATGAACACAGAATGAAGAGGTCCAGGCCAGTTTCTCCGACGGTGATTTATGAAAATATATTTTCTCAATCTAAAGTAAGAGCCATGGAAATTCATGCAGTTTTGTGTAATATCACTATCGGGTAACATCTGAAAACATGTTCTGACATATATATACGTCTGTGTGTGTGTGTGTGTGTGTGTGTGTGTGTGTGTCAACAGCTGCAGAAACTCATTCAACAAGAAGTTAATGTTGCAGTGAAAAAGGAGAAACCCAGGCTTGACAAACTCCTGACAGCGTTTCAAGACCTGGATTGCAGAATTGACTATGAGAACTCTTTACAAAAGCTAGATGTCAGTATTAAGTTCACAATAACAATAAATGATTTAACCTGACAACATGTTAACGCAGTGTCCCTGGTCTCCTTCAGGCACAAGTTAAGAAGGCGACGAGGAGAGCAGAAAAAGTTCTTGCCTACATGACAAAGACACAGAAAAAGGTTTGAATCACTCCATATAAAAATAAATAAATACTTTTTTTAAATTTTTTTTTTTTAACTTTTTTGTAAATTATATCTTTTCTATTTAGCTGTCCTTTCTCATTTAATGGTTAAATTTTATCAAAAGACAATTGCCATTAAAATGTGTTTTCTGTAAATGTTTTTTTTCTTTCAGAATCCCCTGGAATTTTATAATGATGCAGAAATCAGCAGGTACATTTAATAATAGGTTGATTTCACGTGACGTCACATTGTTATATAGTCGGCGTGTGATTTTCAGATGGAGGGCAGGAAGTGAAGTAGCTTGACGAAAATGTCTGTTTTGTGTAATTACGGCTTCGCCAATGGTTCTGAGGGAAGGAAAGGCGATTTTTTTTTTAGAGTACCAACGATTGCCATTGGAAAACGCTTACAGAAAAGTTAGTTTTTGTGGATGCGCTATATATCATTAGGTTGTCGTTAAATGCTCATTTACACTGTTGTAATATCATTTACCTAGACACATCAAGATGCGTTGCATGTTTATCGACATTAGTTGCTACTGTTAGCAGCTAGCAGCGACTAATGTAAACAAACATGCACTACATCTTGACGTTGCATCTTAACAAATAAAACACTCACCCTGGGGAAGACCAAATGATAATTATCACTGAGCCTTTTTTGTACCGAGGTTGTGAACTCACCCGCTGACAAAAAAGCTCTCTGCCTCCAAACTTTTCTACACTTTCATCTGCTGCTGGTGTATAGGATGTCTGCAGGACATAGGTAGAGCAGCAGAGATTGTTGTTGTTGGCAAAAGTCATACATTTTCATAAGATATGGGTCACGTCTAATAATTGTATGCATGTATGTATCTCTGTTTCGACATTGGATCTAAATCCATACAATAAGGTTTCCTCCATAGCGGCGTTCTATATGGTTACTTTCTGCCCTCCAGCTGAAATCATGACGTCATGATAGTCACGTAACTGAAACCTTCCTATTGTTTTCACTGAATGTTGTGCCTTATTCATATGGTTTTTATTTCCATTTGTTTTGGTGTCCTATTGTGCAGGGTAAATCCTGAGGAGGAAACTATGGAAAGTGTATCAAGCGACGATGCAACTGTGACGCCGAATTTTGCAGAGTTCATAGAGAAAAGTAAAGAACTGTCAGAAATCATGGTAAAACTACATAATTATTACTTGTATTTTTTGGGGGGGGGGGGTGCGGTGGTCTGGTCTGCCTTTTTTTTAGGATGCACTTAAGTGCTTTTCTGGTACCTGACAACTGTGGGTAGTGTTTACTGTTTAGTTTGAAATATAGTGATATTTCTATGAATACAGTGTTTTTCTTTCTTTCAGGAAACCACAAAGACGACAGTAATGAATTTGAATGCAAATAATACAGGTATGAAAATATGACACATAATTATCCTATTGTAGAATAGATTAAATTTAGCTTTTGTCCTTCAATATACATTGTTCTGTTTCCGTTTGTCTGTTATTTGTTTATTTATTTTTTATCCATGTCAAGCTTTGAACGCTGCCATAGGAGATTTAACTGTGGATATCAACACGCCAACTCCAGAGCCTGTATCATGTCCGGTAGGAAACTTCACTCTCTGTTGGCAACAATTTGATATGTATCAATTAAAATTTTGGGCTGGTAAATGAAGCTTAAAGCCAAAATATGGATAATATAATATGGATATACCTTGGCGGAGGTCTGCGCTCTTAGAGTGCTTGTCTAGTTTATAACTAACACCCACCCCCCACCCCCCCCCCCCACCCCCCCCCCCCCCCACCCCCCCAGATCACCTCAAAAATCTAATCATTTCCAGATCTCCCCATTACCAACGTACCCCGAAATTTTCAGCAAAATCCGTCCATAAGTTTTTTGGTTATCTTGCTAACTAACAGACAAATCAACCAACGCTGGCACAAGTAATAACACTGTGTTAGTATTAAATACATTAAATAAAGTGCTGTGATTATATATGGCTTATTTTAAAAATAAATAAATCATCATTGCATAAGATAATAAAAAGCTGTCCATGTGTTACTATCTCATGTCAATGAAACAGATTTAAGTTATACACTTGTTTGTGTTATACACTTGTTAGTGTTATACACTTGTTAGTGTAAAACTTAGTGTGTTTCTCAGTAGTAATTTGATGTTTTTCACCTAAAAATTTTCTCTCCTCAAATTTAGTTAGACATAATGCTAAAGTACTGATAAGTACCTACTCAATTATGTATAATACATCCATATAAGTTACTGATTACATGACGGAGACTGCTGAACATGAAATATGCCCACAGGTAACCGCTTGATTAGGCTCTTTTAGAGACTAGTTACTATGACTGAATCCAGAAATATTTAATTTTTCTGTTTGACAAAGCTTAATCAGTTACTTCATTGATTGCTTGCTCGCTCGACGATCATTCCCTGAGTGATGACATGTTTGAGCAGTTCTATTTATAATACAAGTGGCCTTTAAAATGACTATCTAGGCTAAAGTACAGTTTTATAATCCTACAACCTTTAAAGTAATCTAGCAGGTAAATATCAGCCAACACCCGCCACTGGTGAAATGTCATTGGTCTCATTTGTTGATAAGCAATGCACTATCAGTCGGCCTTTTTTGATACAAATGCCTTGCTGATACAACTTTACACCCCCCCAAAAAAAAAAAAAAAGTTGGTTGAGCAAGAAAACAGAAGCCAACACACAACAAAAATCCTCACTATTTTCTTCCATGTGCTTTAATATCTGTAGCCCGTACTGTCTATAAAGACGGAGCCAGTGGATGATACCCAGTTTCATAACAAAACTGTGGAGCCAGTAATAATACCAAAGGTGGAGCCCTTCTCTCCTGGTTATCAAGACGAGGTAAGCATGAGTCCCCAGGATGTTGAGTCAACAAAAGACACACATTTTAACCCACTTCCAACCTTTTCTTTCTCGTACTTTGTCTCCCCTTCAGACAGACCTGTCGCACCCTCCTCTTCCTCCTCTTCTATTCCCCGTAAAACTAAATCCAGAGGCAGCCGCCTACAACTTGCCTCAGAGACTAACTGTAAAACTGGCTCTCATCAAAAGACCTGCTTGTCTCTCTGTACTTTGGACTGTAGATGAGAAAGACCCCTTGTCACCACCAATGGATAGCTACAGGTGAAAAAGCAAAAGTGAAATGTATTGATACGAATGTCTTTGTGTGTGCTCTAAATTCCTTGATATATGGCTGATCCTGAAAACAAATATGTGATCATTTACCCTCTGTGTGATAAATATGATGATCCCAGTTGAATTCCTTTTACACACAACACAAACTGATCCTTTCTTATGACGTAGTGATCATTGTTGCTTAGAGTTGACATGTCAGCTGTGACTCGTCTCAGTCTTTTGTACGGAGTGTCAATCCAGCCTGTTTAGCCTATTTACTACAGACATGAACAGGTCAGCGTGTCAATGCTGTTGCCTTTTTCAAATGAACCAAAACTCACCAAGTTGCTGAAAGTCAAACCACCCTTTCTTAGGCTACTTTCAGACTGCACGCAAATGTGTCCCAAATCTGACTTTTTGTTGCCATTTTACCTGTACCTGACCTGTCGAAGACAGTCTGAACGGCACGAATCCAATTTTAAAAAAAAATCTGCATCCGATATGCATCCGATTTGTGATGCGACTTCAGTCTGAACGGCCATGTCGAATTTATCCAAGTTTTTCCAGTTACTCCTGTGATTAACACAACAAACGTAAAGACCCAGAGGCACGATATTATGAGTTTACATCTCATTTAATGTATTCACAATTCCCACAGACACTTAAATATGTGAGAACAGTTTGACCTTTGACCCCACAGGTTGACTTTTAGCACCACTGCTTTCAGTCATCAGGCTATAGATGCTAAACCTTGAACCAGCCACAGTAAAACTGTTCACAGCTGTTAAAGGAGGGCCTTCCACTGTGTAGTAACTTATGCCCAAAACCAGACGGCGAACTAACAGTATGCAAGTCTAGGGGGGCGGGGCCAGTGGGTACCAGTGAACCCTGATAGTTGGTAGCATAGATGTATCCTTCATATCTATGATCTTCTCCTAAAACCTTCAGTCCATCATATTGAGCTTCTCTCTATATGAACCTCTGGCTTTCTCCTCCACTTTAAACCGTTTTTAAATTATCATTATTAGCTCCCAACGTGCTTTTAATTTAACCCTTGTGCGGTCCTTCATAAATGGCACACTGGCTGTGTCCTACAATTGGGTCTTAAAGAGCCAGATTCCAAAGTTCAGTTCCATAGACTCATCACCCCACCCCCCAAGGATATTTTACTGTTTTCAGTAGTGAGCAATGGCACCATATAGTACGTATAAAAAGGTACATTTTTTAGCCACCGGGTCACTGTGACCCGAAGGACCGCACAAGAGTTAAATTCATTACATTATTGTGGCAAATCAAGATTGATATCAACAAAAATTGCGATATAAAGTTATTTACTATTATATTTATTATTGAACATTTTTTCCCTTATTAATGAAAGAATGCACTTTCAGTTTACTTTTTGCACACAAAATGTACTTTAAAAAAAATCCTCTTCTATATATTACAGTTAAATATATGTTTTATTTACAACATTTTGAAAATATAAATGGACACCTCTGGCACAGGAAAAAATTTGGCCAAATTTTCTTATAATCAAAAATGCTGAAGTGAAAGTTAGGGGTACGTGTCTAAAGGAGTTTATTTCTTGGGGTTACTCGAGTGTAAAAACTTGGCAGCGGCTAAAGCCAGTTCATATGGTCTCTACGATGTGAATACTTTCATTCGCTCCTTCTCATTCTGTGTTTGTCTCTCTCTCTCTCTGTGCAGTGTCTACATGAGTATAGAAAAAGTAAAAGGGAGCAACATCTTCCCATACTGGAAAAACCTTGAGACGGTGAAGGCCCTACCTCTGCCCATGTTTAAAATGGTCACTGACTACCAGCCGGGGCACAAGGTGTGCGTTGTTGTGGTGGGAAAAGACATTTTTGATCGTTATGGACCTTACAGCCATGTGGTTATTGCAACCATACCTGAAGATGAATGATTTAAATGACCTTTAAAAGTACTGTATTTTCCGCACTATAAAGCGCACTGGACTATAAGGTGCATTAAGTGAAGTCAAAATCAAGAGATAAAAAGCCAAAATTTTGGATGAGTTCAGAACCCATTCATAGCAGCTGTCATAAGCCTTTCATGAATGTGGAAGACTGAACAACTTTTCAAAATAAAAATTCAACATTCGCGAATCAGCACTGCCACCCCCCCCCCCCCTCCCAACCAAACAAACAAAACAAACAAACTCCTACCATCATGTCACATCCGAGTCATTGGGCTAGTTCAGTGTCAATTTGTTTAATAATGTATCCTTTACTACCTCTACCTGGAATAGTTGGACATTCCCATTATCAAAAGATAAATCATCAGCAAAGTTTACGTTATTATATAAATTGTCACTGGACACGAGCCCATTGACTCAGATGTGACATGAAGGTAAGCGATTTGGGGGTAAAAAACGGAGTGCTGCTTTGCAATCCTTGGACTTTTATTTTGAAAAGTTTGCGTCGTTCTGTCTTCCACATTCATGAATGTTGATTCATGTCTCATGAAACAGTCATGAATGCTTTATGTGCAGTTTATGACAGCTGCTATGAATGTGTTATGAACTCACCTGTTAAGTAAAGTGTTAGCAAACTATGAGGTAAGTCACATTTCTGAGATAAAAAGTCAAAATTCTGAAATAAAAAGTCACAATTCCATGTCACTAAGCACAACGAGATTTAATCCATACATAAGGCACTCTGGATTATAAAGTGCGCTGTGTTTTTTGGAGAAAATGAAAGTCTTTTAAGTGTGCTTATAGTCTGGAAAATACGGTACTCATAAAACTGTGTATACATTGTAATTTTTTTTTGCCACTGTTGTGATCAAGGAATAAATGCATTAGTTTAATACCTTTAATTGTTCTCCTGGTGTGCCTGATTTCTGAACTGTGAAGTGGCTTTTCCTGGCTATGTCTGGGTGTTTGTTAGTGAGTTTGACCATGTCTGTTGGATTCCTTGCCCCCAAAAACATACATTTAGACCCGCAGATAATCGCAAATGTAGATTTAAAGTGGCGGTCAATTTTGAAATCCGATATGGCAGACATGAAGAGCGAACTCTGAGTGGCCCAATATCTGAAAAATGTTCACAATATGCTAATGTAGACGTGTGCCAAATTTGGTGCTCGTATTACAAAATGCACAATTCTTCTGAATATTTGGGCTAAACTGCCTCATTATCAGCATTAATGGTAGTTAGAACTGTGCTAGTTTATACTTTGTGAGCTTTTTATTACCAAGTAGCAAATAAAGGGACCCCATTCTTAAATGAATGGGAGACTGATGGAAGTACTGTTCCTAATTCTAAAGCTACATATAAATGACAGCAAATTCATACTACCTTATTGCCCTGCCCATAGGTTAGAAAGGTCTGCTACACTGTTTATTTTATGTTTTTAAGAAGTTGGAGTGTATCTACACAGGGAACCATTACACTCGCATTAAACATCTGCTCGGTATCAGCAATACTTTGTGTGAATATGTATGTCCCCTATCAACCAGGAGGACTCAGCACAGAAGCACCACAGAGTGATGGGCCTCCTAAGACCACTTAAAAACCCACACCCACAGTCACACTGACACACACATACAAACACACAGATTGGCCTAATTAGAGTTGACAGCAGAGAAGAGAGAGAGCTTATGAAAAAGAGGGCTAGGCAGAGATAATGAAAAAAAAAAAAGAGAAAAAACATGGTGCAGAGAATCCAAATAGGGAAAGAAGAGGTGGAGCAGAGAGCGATTAAGGAGTGGATGTGGTCTTGAAAGTTTTAAAGTGAAGTGTTGGCATAATGCTTGACCCACTTCTTTATTCCCCTTCTGTCCTGTCAAATAAATGGTTACTGAACACTACAGTGGGTAAGTCACATTTTCATGTCACAAGTGATGCAACAAAAAGGAAAAAAAGAAAATGTTTTTCACTAGTAGTTTGTCACATATAATCATGCATTGCATAAACCTTATCGGTAACACTTCACATTACAGATCGCTAATAAGGTGGTAATTCTATGGTAATTTTGATGTAATTTTATGGTAATAATGTCTTTATATCTGCTTATTACATTGTAATATCCATGCAGTTCCCAGTGCACTTTGCACTGATTTGTGTACTTTGCAGTTTCTAGGTAACAGTGATGCAAGCAGCTTTCATTAACGTGGAAATCTCCATGGTCATTTCAATGTAATTTCCTGGTAATTATCAACACAGCCAGGTAAGTTAAGTGGGAAGAGGCAATAGTGCATTTTACAGCTCTGATACCATGTTATTTTCATTAAATTAACTTCTTCCACTGTAGTTACAGGCACATAATGTCTCTTTTTTTTACCATCTTACAACTGCAAAAGACTTGATTCGTCTCTTTTTTGGCAATTAAGTAATTGGGTAGAAACAAGTGATAATGCATTTTACAGCCCTAATGCTGTGTATTTTCCTGGAAATTATCTCCTTATTTTACAGGTAATTAAAAAAGGCAATCTGGACTCATCATTTCAGTAACTACAGACTAATTTCAAATAATTACCATTTCGTTGTACTTCAAATTAAAGTTTTTTGCATTGCTATTAACTAGAAACTGCATTGAAATAACTTGTAATAAGAGGTTACAAAGTATTATCACCATGAAATTACATCAAAATTACCTTAGAAACACCACCTTATTAGTGATCTGTAACATAAATGATCATAATCTAGTCCAGCTCAGACCATCCTACGAGCTATGTGTGATGACCCTACTTATATTCAGAACATCAATTAGGCAGTGGACCGCTGAGAAAATGGACATGCTAAGGGACAGGATTGGAGTGGATGCTCCTTTTATACATTGGATTCAAAGTACTTGACCCGAAGGTCACAGTATGTCTGGCTGGGGGACTATGTGTTAGGGACTGTTAAACAACACTGGTGCACCACAGGGGACTGTACCTCTTCACACTGTGCACTGCTGACTTTACTCGTATATCTGCAACATGTCATCATGTCCAGAAATATTCTGATGACACAGCCATCGTTTTGTGTGTGTGTGTGTGTGTGGGTGGGGGGGGGGTGAGTACAGGGACCTGATCGCTGGATTCACCACCTGGAACAGGGACAATGGTCTTATTTTTAAACACCTCGAAGACCAAGGAGATAATCATTAACTTTGGCAAGAAACCTTGTTTCCAGGAAAGGACAGAGCAGGTTGTTCTTCCTGAGAAGGGGGGGGGGGGGGTGACAGACTCCTCTCACTGTGTTGTAGAACTGAACATTTTAGGAGGTCATTCGTCCCTGCTGCCATCAGGCAGTTGGACAGATCTGCCTGAATGAACTGGACTAGTTAAACAGAAGCATATGAACACTTTATTTCTTTATTCATCTTTATTTATTATTAATTTCGAGATTATTGTTATCACCTTGTGTATCTGTCTGTCTGTGTGTGTCTGCAGAGACATATCATGCTATAACTCAATGAATACTTGATATATCACCATGAAAATACATGGGCATATACATATAGCTAATGTAAATCAAATGCAATGATCTATTTGAGTAAAGGTCAAAGGTCAAAATCACATTATGGGGTATAATTCAAGAACATTCACATTGGTACCAAACAATGCAGAATGAAGACTTCGACAATTCCCATAATTTGTGTTATCACCAAGATCAATAGTTTTTGAGATCTCACAATTCACATTCAACATCCTAAATTTCTTATTAATGTACAATCCTCCTGAGTGCCTTTTTTTTTTTAGTAAAAACCTGTCAAGCTTCACTTCCTGTCTGTTATTCCATGTTCTGTTATTATTATTCTGTTATTCCATTATTCCAAATAACAAAATGCTGCACAGTTTATGATTAAAAACCTGAAACCAAACTGTCAACTAACATGAATAAAGATTCCTGTTTGTCTTTCTATGAGTCAGAACTGGCTGGGGTTTGCAAACAAGTTGTGCATCATCGCTTCTATCACCGCAACGATTGCATCATCTGTTGTGTAGGTTCCAAATAAAACAAAGCAACTCTCTTAGAATCACACTGAAGGACATTCACATTCAGAAGATACATGCAGAGGTTAAATCAACAAAGTTCGGTCTCATATAGTGTCAGATCAGATAAGAAATTGAAATGTCACAGCAGTACAAGACAAGAGGCATCAAATACAGTAGAAAAATAAAGGACAAAGATAAACATTAAAAGTGGCTAATGACATAAATTGTTATGATAAAAATAAATAAAGTGAGTTATTCATAGTTAGGGCTGTCAAAGTTAACGCATTAATACAGATTAATCCATAATCATGATTAATCTGATTTAAAAATGTTAACACTACAAATAGAACAGTTGTTTACAGTTGTTTTGTTTCGAGTTGTTTTGTTGAAACTGTGAACAAACATGTTGATTGCATGAATATTTTTGCATATGTTCTAGATATTTGAATACATTGTTGTGTGTTTTTTTTTCTACAGTATTTTAATGTATTTTTGAATATGCTTTGGATTTTTCAGATTTTTTTGTGTTATTAACTACTGGTTAATTATTAACGTATCATAAAATGATTGTAATTTCTGCTGTCAATGCAAATCAACAGTGAGAGCAAAAAGAAGCTCTATACAAAACTGAGTGGAGGGGATTCCCACTTGTTGTCACGTCTTAAGAGTGCCTCCATGTTGATTGTGCTAATGCTAACTACTGAACCGTCAGTAACATTAGTCTTCTCCAGAAACAGCAAGAAACCAACAATGCCTGAGCGTTGTTGTACAGTAAGATGGAATCAAAAACATAATGGTGATAAGGGAATATAGTTATATCGTATCCCCAAAGAAACAACACGGAGAAACAAGTGGCTAGCTGCAGTTAACAGGCAAAACGCTGATGACAGTGTTTGGCGTCCAACGCACCACATGTGACTTTGCAGTCTTAAATTCTGACCAGGTAAGTTACACTCCTGAAAGTAATTCAACGAGTTCTCTGCAAATATAGTTTGGCGTTGGAGTAAAATGTATAAATTTTCTGTTATCAAAGAAATCCAGCAGATTTGTGTGCACTAGCTAACATTAGCATTAGCCTGATCAGTCTAGTCAGTAGTGAAAGGAACCCTGGAACTGCTGTGAAAGCTGCAGCATACTGACAAACTCAGTGTAAAATGTGTAAAATTACCTCATTAGGATTGTACCTAAAAAGTACCAAAATATATATTTTCAAAAGTACTTCATTGTTGAAATGGAAAGCCTATTTAGCATAGATTTCTTTAAAATGTATTGCTGTGAAAATTGAGGCTAAACTAGGGATACATTTGTAAAAAATAAAATAAAGATGAACTAATATTTGACTAAACACAATTACATCATGTAGGAAATCTTACGTTTTTTTTAGTTTCCTCTTACTCGTGTTCGTTTTAATCGGGAAGAAACCACCAGGATCCAAAAATAAAGTTTCAGAAGTTTTATTACCATTAACCCTAACAAAGAAATCTAGAAAAATTGTGCGACAGATATCTGGGTTTTTCTCTGTTCTGGTCCGGACGAAACCGGGGCGCTACAGAGAGAAAAGAACACAGAAGAAACACAGAAGTAATATTTTATAGTTGTCTTGATGACATCATCTTCTTCACGCTGGAGTTGAAGATGTACGCCGTTGCCATAGGATCACAGCTGCACCAAAGATGGGAGAGATGTCCTTCAGACCTGTATAATAATAATAATAATGGATTAGATTTCTATAGCGCTTTTCAAGGCACTTTACATTATTGATCCATTATTCATTCACTCTCACATGCTCCCTCTGGTGGTGGTAAACTACATATGTAGTCACAGTTGCCCTGGGGCAGACTGACAGAAGCGTGGCTGCCATTTCGCGCCTACGGCCCCTCTGACCACCACCGAACATTCATACTCATTCATACACCAGTGTGAGTGACACTGGAGGCAAGGAGGGTAAAGTGTCTTGCCCAAGGACACAACGGACTGACTAGGACAGAGCGGGAATTGAACCGCCAACCCTTTAGTCAATGGACGACCCGCTCTCCCAACTGAGCCATGGCCGTCCCTGGATACTTTGTCCAAAACCAGACAGGAATTTCACCCCCGGTTCAGACCGGTGGTGGGTTAGATAAGAAAGGTGATTTAGGGAAGAAACCCTTGGCGTGTTAGATAAACAAGCTGATTTAGGGGTGTAAAGGAATGCAAGGTTAGTCATATAAGCCCATTGTTAGTTTTGCATGTGTGAGCACTTTGTACTTCATTTAATAGTGATACAAAGCAAACAATAAAACTTGATTGTGAGTAGAATTAATAAGTGATTAATTAAGTAATACAATCATATTTATATATATTCATTCTAATTAAGTGATACAAACATATTTATATATCTTCAATCAGAACTTATCTAAAAAATAATTTACAACTAAATTGGGAATTTTCGCGGCTGACTACATGCGGGGAGAGGGAGGGTAGACGTCACTATGGAGGAGCCACGAGGGGTCACGTGGGTGGGAATCCCCTCCCCTTTACAGGAATTTAAAAAAGAAATTCCTCATTTCCCCTATCTCACATCATTGTGAAACATTTTTTTGTAACTTTGAACTACATTCAACAAAATGTAATTGGGTCTATCCGGACAACCCCACACATTTCCTGAAAATGTCATGGAAATTAGTGTAGTAGTGCTTGTGTAAAGTTGCTGAGAAACAGACAAACAAACTGAACCAAAAAACAATACCTTTATCCACCCCTTCGGTGGGAGATTAAAAAAAACAGGGCAGATACAAGTGTAATGTGAGGGTTTGTTTATGGTTTAGGGTGCACGCTTAATAAAATTAAACTACAAGATGAAGAAAGATTTCTGTAGAACAGTGCTTTACTTGGCACACATGGCTAACATTACAAAACTGCCTAACAACAGCCAGTCACATGACTCAACCAGCCAATCAGAAGCCAGCAGCACCTAGATCTGCAAAAGTGATCTAGAAGGGTAGATTCAACAAATACCTACTACCCAACATTTTTAAAATTACGAAACATCGATTTTTATCCTAGACTGTTCTTATTTCTTGAGTATTTTATTCTGTTTTATTATTTCCTTTTTAACATTTATTTATCTGTTTCATGATATGCTAAGTAACCTTGAACCTATAATAAATGAGAATAGTTAAATATGTAAATCATAATTCTGTAAACATAAATGTAAGCAGTCTATTTGGTGAATACTGCCAATATATTTTTAACAAATACATGAATCATCATATTTTCAACAAATACATGAACCCTCTTAACTCCTGAGTCTTACACAGGATACAGCCTGGATGCATAGGCTGCTGTGGCTACTATAGGCTACTAACATTTGTGGTAAATATACAGGATGTCCCATAAGTGCCCATACATAGGAAAATTAAACATTTCTTGCCAAACCATTTTTATTTATATAATATGTTCTGAATGACTGCCATTTTGTCTGGATGGTTTCAATTCATTGCTCTTATTCTAATGTATTCTTTGGATTATCTGAAATATAAAGAAATAGATGATCGAACCATATATGTATGGAATGTTTTTTGTCTTGTATGTATGGAGACTTATGGGACACCCTGTACATTTCGTGTCATACAGAGCAAAGTCAGTCTGGGCTGCGTCATGCTTTGATAGAGGCAGTCTAACTTGCCTGATGAGTTTGTACCTGTGAAAAGAGCAATGAGTGACGTCGTCCCTCTTCCTCCACTCACACTGACTCAGTCACATACACAACACTGGGTCCACCCACAGGAAACCTTTCTCCTGTCTATGAAGTGCTGACACTCATTAGGTGTTAGATGCGATAGAATCCAAAATATATCATGTCCTCATTTACTTTTTTCATCTTTACACAGGATATCAAGGTAAAACACCTCTGACTATATATCTGTTTGTCTTTCTGTGTACAAGTGCTTCTGTGTATATTATACAGTATGTGCAAAGAATATGAAAATCACTGTCCAATGTGTTTTCACTTTAGCTGATATTCTCAAAACCCTGGTTGGCTTACATTGCAAAATGTGTAATTTGTTTTTTCAGATCCAAAAAGTTGTTACTCTCAGTTTTATTTCCAAAGCTTCTGGACTATCTTCACTGTGGGCAGTAATGTTTGTTATTTTGCATAATACGCGTACCAGCAAAACTGTTGACATTTATTTATTTTTTCCATGTGACAGAGCCACTGAGCCGAGGCTGAAGAGATAAGAGCATGGGGAGTAAATGCTCTACACTCAGAAGGCGTAGAGTAGAGGAGGAGGACCGTAAAAGTGAAACCAACAGACATGAGAGTTCAACAACAGAGAATGAAGTCAAGCCACTTCTCTTCCAAAGAACACCAACTGTGCAGGAGGAGGGACAAACTGAAAGACAAAGAAGAGATACGTCAGAGGCCAACGAAAAAGAAGCCTACCATGAAACAAATAATTCTAGTGAAAAAAGTAACCCTTTGGCACATCAGCACACTGTGGCTGAAATCAACACAGTGGGGTGAGTTGTGACTGACTATAAGGTGTGTAACCAGTACGAGTGTAGAGTACCATGTGCACGGTTATGTCGCTGACATAAAAAAAGAAAACAAAGTGATTATTGATTCCACCATATAACATGGATATTCTGAGAGTTTTCTTTAGCTGGTGCAACTGAAGGCCTACTGGAGAACAGGCTGAATGTTTCCCCCTGAAAGAAAATGAGTTTGAAACCCCTGGTCTAAATGTAATAATATCTTCCTAACTTACAACGACTGACAGGAGAAGAAATGGATTTGGTCACATACTGAAAATAAGCAGTAGTTTTGTTGAAAATAATATAGTATATTAGTGTATGTCAGAACACCAGACCTTTCTGTGTGGAATTTGCATGTTCTCCCCGTGTCTGTGTGGTTTTTCTCCAGTTTTCTCCCACCATCCAAAGACATGCACTGATAGGTTAATTGGTTAATCTAAATTGCCCATAGGTATGAATGTGAGAGTGTTTGTTTCTCTAGATGTTCAGCCTTGAGATGAACTGGTGACTCATACAGGGTGTACCCCGCCTTCACCCATTGTAGCTGGATTAGGCCCCCAGTGACCCTAGTAAGGATAAAGCGGGTTCAGGAGATGAGATGAGTATATACCAGCCCTGCAATGAACTGGAGATTCATCCAGAGTGTACCCCGCTTTTGTCCATAAGTAGCTAGCATAGGTGACCCATGTGACACTAGTGAGAATAAAGCAGGTTCAGAAAATGGATGTATTAGTATTTGTATGTTTTGTCATTTTATTTAGTAGATATTGATAATTCTTGAGATAGATAGGATAGGATACAATACAATAGAATGGCTGTTTTTATCACTGTGTGCACAGTGAAATTAGTAGTGCACCTCCAGTTAGTGCATCAATATTGACAAAACACCAGTACATTAGAAAATAAAAAATAAGAGTGAATATAAAATTACAAAAGCTACAATAAAAAAATAAAAAAACCCAGACATACAAAAAATATATACTGTATATATACATACAATTTTTCAAAGTAACTTGTAAACAACCTGAACAAAATAAGAATAGATGCAAATGTACAGTATTAACAGTATGTGGCAGTATAAATATTTCTGAATATTAACAGTGTGTGTTAACCTTGAATAAACAGTACTGTATGTATATTTCTGAAAACACTATATATAATATGAAATAATGTACTGTAATTGTGACATACACATACATTAAGGTAACATGATACATGTAATTAACCAATGAATATAAGTATCAGCAGTGTAAACTATGCTTGTTTTTCTTGCTTTTCAGTCAGTGCTACTCCAAGACACATGCCACTGAAACAGGAAACAAAGTTTCTAAAGGTAATCAGAAATATTTGCAGAAGATGCAATTTAACATTTCAGTTCCCAAATAATTTTTTAAATTATTATTTTTTAAACCTTTCTTAAGTGATTTATGACTATTTATTGATAATATTATTCTCTGTATTTTGGTGACCTTTTGGGCAAAAACAAGTATTTTCTTATATTTAATTCACTGATCATGTAGATGTTCGTTGATGTTCATTTCAGATTGAAATAGAGTTATTATATCAGAAACAGACAAAACTGAAGAAAAACTGACTTTTCAGGTGAATCTACCATTAACTGAACATAAACCCAGCTTTTCCATCCCTGTCATTGATTCAACTCCATTGGTTTTATTGGTGAATCAATGTTGTAGAAGATGACACTGTTTCCACGGTAACTACAGAGCCACTGAAAGTCCAAGTGGGTCCTATCTGATCACCATGAAGAACTGCATTTCTACTAATTATTTACATGTATTGATGTGATTAGTGGATCAACAGGTACTAAACAGTTTAGATCACTAGTTAGTTTTGGTCGCCAATGGCTACTGTATTTCAATGACTAAATAATCCAACCATTAATTTGGATCTTAAAGCATAAATCCCGTTACAATGATCAATTGCATGTGTGTATTCATCTTAAAGACGCTGAATGGGTGGACAAAAACAGGGCAAATCTCATTAAGAGTGTCACTTCAGTGATGCCAATTGCGGATGAGCTGCTTGCCCGTGGCGTAATCCATAAAGAGTCATACGATGACATCCGGGTTGCCAGTACCACCCAAAATCAGATGAGGGAATTGTATAAAGTCCTCAATACCCCAATTGTCAAATCTATCTTTTTCGAAACCCTGCATGAAATTCACCCAGAGATAGATCAAAGTAAGTAAAGTCTTTGTTTTTACTTTGTCTCAGAACTTAGAACATTGCATGTTGAGATCAAAAGCATACAGTGATCGAGCTGTGAAATCACAGGGTTTGTGTTGCTTTTATCACAGCAGAGGATGTCATCAAACATGTCATTGAAAAGCACAAGGCATGTCTGAAGAAAAAGTTACAAAAAGAGTTTACACGCAATGAAAAGGGTCCAAAGAATGCAAGATGTCTGTACAAAATTTACACACAGCTTCATATTGTGCAGGGAGAGAGCAAACATGTCAATAATGAGCATGAGATCTGGGAGATTGAAGACAAGATGAGGACTCAAACAGCTGAGAGCATGAAGATTAACTTAAATGACATATTTAAAAGTAACCCTGAAAATATTGACCAAGAGGAGATCAGGACAGTAATGACAAAAGGGATTGCTGGCATTGGAAAAACGGTCTCAGTGAAAAAGTTCATCCTTGACTGGGCAGATGGAAAAGCCAACCAAGACCTGGACTTCATCTTCGTACTGCCATTCAGGGAACTAAATCTGGTTTTAGGGCAGCAATTTGGCCTTGAGGCACTTGTGAAAGAGTTCCATTCAGAACTTAAAAACATAAGAGTGGCAAAAATTTTGGAAGATTATAAAGTTTTGTTCATTTTTGATGGTCTTGATGAGAGCAAGCTTCAACTGGACTTCAAAAACGAGAGCAGATTGACAAATGTCACCAAAGAAGCATCAGTGGACACGCTGGTGACAAATCTGATTCGGGGGCATCTTCTTCCTTCTGCCCACGTCTGGATCACATCAAGACCGGGTGCAGTTCGACGTATCCCCAGACGGATTGTGAACCAGTGGACAGAGATCAGAGGATTTAATGATCCACAAAAAATAGAGTACTTCAAAAAGAGAGTCGAGGATGAGGCATCTGCTGAAAGAATCATTAAACACATTACAACCTCACGGAGCTTATACATTATGTGTCACATACCCATCTTCTGTTGGATTGCTGCAAAAGTTTTTGAAGATTTGCTCCCCAAAATGTGTAACACTCAAAGTGAACACATGAATATACCAACAACTCTTACTGAGATGTACACACACTTCCTTGTTATTCAAGTGAAAGTTGCGACTGAAAAATATAGCGAAGACAGTGTGACTGAGAGAGATACAGCAGAGATCTTTGAGTCAAACAAAGACTTCATCTGGAGATTAGGCAGGATGGCATACGAGCAGTTAGACCAAGGCAATATAATATTCACCAAGAAGGATCTGGAAGAGTACGGTATCGACTTAGAACAAGTCGGCATCAACTGTGGCCTGTGCACAGAAATATTAAAAGAAGAAGCCGGTCAGTTTGCCTCAAAGACACACTACTGCTTTGTGCATTTGACTGTTCAGGAGTATTTTGCTGCTCTCTTTGTGTACCACAGTTTTACAATCAAAACCATCAACTCACAAAATCTAAAAGATTTTCTGCTGAAAGGATCTGAGGAAGAGCTCCAGTCTGAATTGGAGAAAAACCCTCTGGAACTACCACTTGATGATCTGCTGGAAATAGCTATAGCTAATTCAACCATACGAAAGACAGGAGAGCTGGATATGTTCCTCAGATTCCTTTCAGGCATGTCTCTGCCATCAACACAGGAACATCTGCTGGGACTGATAACGCAGACGGAAAACCACTCTGGGGTTATCGAGAGCATTAGAACCAGTCTTTTAGAAATGGATTTGGCAGATTGCTCACCTGAAAGATGTCTGAATCTGGTCCACTGTCTGATAGAACTAAAAGACGGTTCACTACATGAGACTGTTCAGCAGCATCTGAGACCAGATCACAGTCCAGACACGCAACTCAGTCCTGTTCAGTGCTCAGCTCTCGCTGATCTCATTCTGATGTCCAGTACTCCTCTGGATGAATTCAACCTGATGAAATACAAACCATCATCAAAAGGCATATTTAGGCTGATCCCAGCTGTGAGGAACTGCACAAAAGCAAGGTGAGTTCCTTAGTGTACTTATATTTTACACATGTATCAGGGATTCATTTTATAGATAGATATTTATTGTCCAATAGAGGAGAAATATGTTTTAATGGCCAAAAGGCACATTCCACAATATGTCATAAACACACAACAACAACTAGAAAAGCACTCTGAGAGCGCAAACCTCCACCAAGGCAGACCTCCCCCCTCTGAATGAAGAGAGGTCCACCAAGGAGGTTATGTTTTTGCCAGAGTTTGTCTGTTTATCTGTCTGTCTGTTAGTTAGCAAGATAATTCAAAAACTTATGGACGGATCTTGATAAAAATTTCATGATGAGTTGGGGAACAAATGATTAGATTTTGGTGATGATCCGGAAGAGATCCTGGATTCTGGATCACTTTGAAATGTATTCTCCATTTACTGCGATGTAAAATTTCAAAGTGATCCAGAATCCAGGATCTCTTTCGGATCATCACTAAAATCTAATCATTTGTTCCTTGTGACAACACCAACATGTCAAGAAATGTTCATCAAGATCCATCCATAACTTTGTGAGTTATCTTGCTAACTAACTGACAGACAGACAGACATTACCACCTTGGTGGAGGTAATAACGTCAACACACACACGTAACATATGCACATGGTGGAGCACACACACATTACAGGTGGTTTAATGCAACTATAACAGAGGGAACAATGCTTCTGCTGAAGCGTGCTCGCCTCCACCTCATAGTCCTGAACCTGTGGCCTGATGGCAGCAGGACAAAGCTATGTTTACATGATGTATTTTAATTCCGAATGATTTATTCAGAATAAAATAATTAAGAATTAAAGCTATTTCCTTCATGTTGTAATTTATGGAGTAAATTAGGTACTAAGTGTCATGTCTGAATTCTGCAGGATTTCAGGGGTGTATCTTGATAAGTGGCTTTGTGCAGCAATTGCCTCAGCTATTGAGATGCCGAATTCTGCATTAACGGAGCTACATCTGACAAACATTGACTTTTGGAATGACTTAAAACCTTTGACTAAAAGTCTGAGCAACTCTCAATGCACACTCAAAGCGCTGAGGTAACAGACGTTTATGCATGTTTGGTTTTCTGTCTTTCATTTTTTCCTTATATATTTTCTTGTTGATGTATTTAAACATATACAGTGGTACCTCTACTTACAAAAGACCCAACTAACGAATGATCCAAATAACGAAAAACCTTTGCTTCAATTTTTCGTCTCTGAATACGAAAGAAAATTCTATTTACGAAAGGAAGCTTAAACCCCCAAGGCATAAATACAGTACTGTATGTACATTACTATACATAACTACATAATGTACATAAATACATCATGTACATACTGTACGTAGTAGAGCATGGGCACATCAGAAAGCAGAGCCATGCTATGAGGGAGCTACCCATGATGCTTTTCGTTACCCTTCGACCATCATTCATCACAGAGTTACAGTTGTTTCCTGAGTTTTTCCAAGTGTGCTCATTTAAACTTTATTACAGTACATATTTGAAAATGATAGTAAACAGGGTGATGGCGGCGCCCTGTTTGGCTGCGGCTGCTGTGTCTCCCGGTAACACAGACACTTTAACAGTAATTTCCCCACCTAGACCAGTTCAGCCGAATGGTGCAAGAACAGCATATGACCGGCAGACTATCATCAACTTAAGAAACATTGTTAAAAAGTTGGAGTCCGTAAGCCCGGAGACGCAGACCATTCTACAGAATCTCGGTCTGCTATGCTGGTCACATCCCGTGTTCTACAGTGGAGTAGGATGTTGTAGGACCCCCCCCGCCCCCCCTCACACACACACACACACACACACACACACACACACACACACACACACACACAGAGGCTCCATCCCCAGAGACATCGGAAGAGGAAACAGAAGCATGGCTGTTGTGGTGGATTTACAGCGCTAAGCTATGAGCTAACCCATTCCGACCACCTCTTTCATCAGTCCTGCTCGCCAATGTACGCTCACTGAAAAACAAACTGGACTACCTGAAGCTGGATTTAAATGCCAAACATGATAAACCAGACTTCTGCATCCTCATTCTCACCAAGACGTGGCTCAACTCTTCCCGGACACCACCATTAGCCTGGAAGGGCTAAAATCAAAATCTACAGTTTCTTTTAACACATATTTCATACAAAATCTGTTCGGTTTGAGGGGTAGTATTTGGGGCCTTGGAATGAATTAGGCCTTTTACATGTAAAATACGACTCTATTTATGAAAAATTCACTGTATGAAAACACTTCTGGAACTAATTTATTTTGTAAGTAGAGGTACCACTGCATCAGTATTTTAACATGCTTTATTTTGAGTCCTATAAAAAACAGATACATATTGTAACAAGGGTGGTTAAAATCATGAAACATTTTTTCACTTCCACATTTTTCATCTGTACTTGATCAGACCATAGTCATTCATTAGTTTCAGAACAACAGGGTTATGGATTCCTCCATACTCAATAAGTGTGAAATCCTAACTGACCTTTTTACCTTTATTTTTATAGTCTTTCAGGGAGTCCACTGACAGATGATGGATGTAAAACATGGGGATTAGTAATCAAATCACTCTTGCCAAATCTAAGAGATCTGGAGCTGAGTAACAATGTTCTAAGGTCCTCATTATGCTCTGTTCTTTCTGATGTGCTCAGTGGCCCCAAACTGGAGATACTAAGGTCAGTCCTAGATATGAATATGAATCGCCTAAACATATTAATAGTAAAAAAAAGAAAAGAAATTTGATTACTTTCTGTCATATCCAAACTAATAGTATTGTTGTCAACTCATTGGTAAACAATATTTAACACAGCAAATTGGAACCAATTAGTTAAAACAATGTGAAATTGTTGATTAATACTATGTTAAATTCTCATTTCACATCACTTATTTTTTCTATTTATAAAAGGCTGAACAGAAATGCTGATATTGCAACAGTTTGTGAAAAGATGGTTGTTGCACTCACATCCAAAACATGCTGTCTGCGAGAACTGCAACTGCATCACACCAATTTTAAAGACGCAGAAATGGAAATTCTTTCAACTGGACTGATGAACACAACCTGTACACTGGAAACACTGAGGTAAAAATAAAAATACAAGAAAGAACTCATATTGTAAGGCATCATGGTGGGCTAAACCAAGGCTACACTGACAAAATAATTCATTAGAATATATTTTATGCAAAATATTATTCAAATACAACTGAATAAACATATCTTTATGATTGTTCTTTAGTGTCAGTCACAACAAACTCACTGAGAAATGCTGCAAGACCTTGGCCTCAGTTCTTAGCTCCAAATCTTCAAAGCTAAAAAACCTAGACCTGAGTTACAATGACCTACATGACTCAGGTGTGCAGATGCTCTGCACTGGACTCAGCCAATCAAACTGTGTGTTAGAAACACTAAGGTCAGTATAATAACATTTTGCATATCCACACCTATTACCATACTTTGTTAGAAGGTTGCTATGAGGGCTAACAAATACAAATGTTGAAAGACAATAAAGTTGGTTGTGAAAATAGGTCTGGCACCATTCTGAATTTCCTGGGAACAGGCACAAAGGCTTTTCTGGTTGTTTGCACAGTGGTACTGAATGTACAAAAAGTGGCTTTGGAGAATAGTGCTGAAAGTGTTTTGTGTGGATCATGTAGACATGATCTAGCAATAACATATATATATATATATATATATATATATATATATATATATATATATATATATATATATAAAACACTTGTACCTCACAGAAAGAAGGACCCGGGTACTCCGGTTTCCTCCCACCATCCAAAGACATGCACTGATAGGGCAAGTGTCCCTTGAAAAAGAGATCATTGAACTCAGTGGGACACACATTGGTAAATAAAGATTAAATACACATGATTTGCACCAAAATAAAAAAAAAATGTATGGATGAATTTGCCTGAAATGTTGAGATTGGCACAAAGAGTAAGTGCTAAAAGTTGAGTGGTGTTTGGTGGGGAGGGGGCACACGCATGTCTTTCAGGGAGGGGGTGGTCATTTGGAGTTACTTATTTGATCTGTTAACACTGTTTAACAACATATATTATTAAATATTTAAATAAAAAAAAAACATTTTGTTGTGGTTTTAGTCAATTTTGGTATGTAGAATTAAAATTTGGTAATTTTTTTAAATATTCAACGTGGAATTTTGGTTAAAAAATCTGTTTCGTTTTCACAATTATATAAATCCAGTCTAATGTACAATAGCAAGTAATGAATGGAAAGACACAGACTAGAATCCAAGACTAGTTGCTACATGTTTCATTTTGTTGGATCTTTTATGGCTGGAAGTCTATGAATCACAGAAATGTTGTGTTTTTTCAAACACATATTCTGTACAAACATACATATACTACAGTAAATACCACAAACATGCTCAGTGACCTGTTTTGTAACTTGAAAAAGATAAAACAGATTGTAAATATGAATGTATAAAGGCAGCTTTGATCAGTTATTTCCAGTTTTACATAGTCTTATCATTGTCAAACAAAAGCTGTGATGGAGCTGTAAATGTGATCTTTTAAGTAAAGTTGTTTTTTGAGTTTTGTCATGATCCAATCACACATAAAACCATACAAAAGAAATGCACATGAAAGGTGTTAAAATCTACTTAAACTATAGAACTTCATCAACACTAGTAGCCTTGTTTTTACCAGCCACAGTCACTTTCCCTCACCAGGCTGATATGTTTAATGCTATAATACTGTCAATCATTTTGTGCCATCATAAAAACTCTTCAAAAGAGCCTCATCTTTCATAAAGAAGTACAAACTGCTGATACGGTCATATACTACATGTGAAATGACTGTTGGCTATTCCTGCAGGCTGTCATTCTGCAACGTGACAGCAGATGGATGTACCTCCCTGGCCTCGGCTGTGAGGTCTGACCACTGTAGCCTCAGGGAGCTGGACCTGAGCTTTAATCACCTCAGCGATCAAGGAATCAAGAAGCTGACTGAACTACAGCAAGATTCACACTGCAGTCTGGAGAAACTCAAGTATGTCAAAAAGGCACTTCAATCAAAACTAACTCACTTTTTTGTAGTGTTTGAAATCCATGTATAACAGTGTGACATCTGTGATGTTTCATAGTGTCTTTCTGTGTCTCATTCTTTATAGTGTGGACTACAGTAACGAATGCTGGTTTGACCTACGGCTACTGAGACAGTGTAAGTAACTATCATCTCATGGTCTGGGTCAGGGGTGTCCAATCCTTGTCCTGCAGGTTTTAGATCTTTCCTTCTTCAACACACCTGATTCAAGTGATCAACCGTCAGCAAGTTCGGCAGAGGCTTGATAATCACCGCCAGGTGTGTTAGAAGAGGAAAACATCTAAAACATTCAGGATACCAAACCTCTAGGACCAGGACTGACAAGAGACATGCTACTGTATGCAGCATCTGTGTTGTCTAGACCGTCTATAGCATCTAGACCAAAGTTTCCCAACCTTTTTTGGCTCGTGAACCCATGTCTGGTAACCCGAGACCTTCAAAATGGAGAATTTTTTTGTGCCTGAAATTCATTTGTTTTTGCTCCTGTAATAGTTTGCAATACTAAATTGCGAGTAAAAGTACATTATAAATACATTTTAGATGACCCTTTGTCTATATAATGTATATTATTATTTACGGAGGCAAAAAAAGACAAGTGGTGATTATTACACAAATTGAGAATTTTGTTTTCCGTGGTCAGGATAGGTACAGTCAGTCCAGCTTGTATTTACAAGGCGGACAATTAATCCTGAACAAACAATAACCAGGGTTCCCACAGGTCAGGGAATTTCTGGAATATCAGGGAACTTCAATAAAGGCTGATCCAGACAGGGGAGGTCAAGGGAAACACTGATCTTGTCCCTCAAGCAGTTATTTGATGATTCAGTAAAAACGTGTTTTTGCCATCAAAATGACAACTGTCTGTATGATTTTGACTCCAGATGCATGTGACCTGACCCTGGACCCTAACACAGCAGGCAAATGTTTAATTCTGGCAGAGGATTATAAGAAAGCTGAACGTGTTGAAGAGGAGCAGCAGTATCCTGATCACCCTGAGAGATTTCTCATGTTTCAAGTACTGTGCAAAGAGGGTTTGACAGGTCGCCATTACTGGGAGGTAGAGCATTTTTCAACTGATGTTGGCGTAGCATACAAAAGTATGGATCGGACAGGTGACTGCTCAGTTGACTACTCTTTTGGCAAAAATGAAAAGTCTTGGTGCTGGGGCTGCCGTGAGGAGTTTTATCATAATAACTCATGTGAAGTATTTCAGGTAAGTCATACTTCATACCCCAGTACTTCATACCACAGTACTATAGGGGTCTACTTGGATTGGCCAGCAGGTATTTTGTCTTTTTTTCAGGTCCTTCCTCAGAAACTGATCCACCTGTACACTGTCCATACGACATTTACTGAACCACTCTATCCAGGATTCTTTCTGGAAGACAAAGGCACAGTCTCCATCTGTGAAATAAACTGACCGAATAGGGTTTCATGGCTCTAGAGAGAGACCAATTTGGTCGCACATGTGACCTAATAAGTGCAACAAAACAAAATTGAGGTTGCACCGGTGCGACCAGCCCTTGGGAGAAAAAAATGTCCACAACTCTACAAGAGACGGGACTCAGTATTTCCATGCCATTTCATGCAGATGAGAGTGGTTTGGGTTGTACATAGTCATGCACATCACCGAATACGTTCTAATAACGTTCTAATTAGTTGTCAGTACATACACTTTCATCGGCTAATCATTGATTATCCGTTTGATGGTGTACTTCAACCGAAAACATGTTGGGAATTTCTGGCCAGTGGAGTGGTGAGCAACTGTGAGTACATCAGCCGCTCGCGGGACCTCTCCTTATGTCCTCTGCTCCTGCCAGGCGCATTTCCTCCGCACCGGTGTGCCTCAACCGGTTCCGGGTGGGTCAGGGGGAGAAGGTGGCTTGAAGTTCCTCTTTCAGGTATTTTGTGTTCATGCAGTCAGAAAGAGTCATAGACAATAGGACCCTACGGTGATGTCCAAAACCAGAGAGGGGGGTGTGAAGGTGAACCCCCCCCCACACCCTCCCCCCAGCAAATCGCACCCAGTATATATATATATTTAATAATGTCCTTTTCAGTGTACTTTTTAAAGCAATGAAACTCTTGTCACTACAGAGGACAAAAATGCAGTAAAGGCAACACTGAGTCTATACATAGTCCATAGGCTACACTTAGTACTTGTGCAATGGCAGATATTACACCTGAACAACTTTAAGAACCATCTGTGTCTTAACTTGGATTCAAACCCCCTGACTGCACTTCTTTTACACTGATTTGACTTGAGAACATGTGACCTGTACTGGAGCAGTACGCCACTTGGTGACCTTGGCAGGATGGTTGGGAAGTGACATAGATGTGTACAATAGGTGACGAAACAAAATCTGGGTCAGTTAAGAGTACTGGGAAAAAATACGCTGCTTTGACAATCCCAAAATTGTGTCGTCTGAAAATGTGATTGTCGGCTCAAAATTATTGATTGTTCAGATAGATTTTTGATACATACATATATGCTTTATTGGTCATTTAGTGAATGAAGGGCTGCTGGTTCAAATCCTGGCTCTGACTTTCTGCATGTTGAACCCTAAATTGCTTCCAGTAGGTCTGGCAGCAGCTGCCCACTGGTGTGTGGGTGTGAATGGGTAAATGGGGGCTTGTAAAGTGCTTTGAGCACCATGAAGGTGGAAAACTGCTCTATATGAAGTGTCCCGCTGTAATGAAATAATATTATTACCACCTCTGCTGTCAGTGGTTATCAGGCTCGGACTGGTAATCTGTGATTATGGTCATTTCCCCAGTCGTCCCACTCGTTAGACATGTTTTGGGCCAGCCCTCACACATTGTCATTGACCCTCTTCTTTTCTTTGTTACAACAATAGGAAATCATGAATTTTTTCCCAACTACTATTATTGACAGAAAGCTGGGACGCACAGTTCATATACCCCTGACATCTTTATCTTTATGATGGTGGGCATATGGTGAAATTTTATTATTATTTTTTTTAATTTAAACTGTAACATGCTTCTAACAAACCATAATAAATATTATTTTGCTGAACTCAAACTACAATGCTTGATTTGTATTTTCTGGATTTTTGATTGAATATTTGCAAATTTGCGGAAAAAATGGGTGCTGTGCATAATGGTTTATGCAATGTAAAGGCTTCAGTCTGATGTGATGACTTGTGAGTGGCACAGGTCCATGGGAAGATGGATGCATGTTACACATATATTCACTGGATAAATCATGGAAAGAAGAGAAACAGAGGTTCTGGAATAAAAATCAAAGCTCTTCAAGGTGACGCTTCCAGATGTTTTAGAATAGAGAATTTCTTTGCTGTGGACAGTAGTGCTACTGCTACTGCTACTGGTAGTGTTATTATTACTGCCCGTGTTACTGTTACTGCTAGTGTTACTGTTACTGCTACTGTTAGTGTAACTGGTAGTGTTACTGCTATTCTTACTGCTACTGCTAATTGTAATATTGCTGCTAGTGCTACTGCTAGTGTTACTGTTACTGCTAGGGCTTCTTGTAGTATTATTGCGAGTGTCACTGCTAGTGTTACTGCTATTATTACTTTTAGTGCTACTGTTACTGTTGGTGCTAGTGCTACTGCTAGTGTTGCTGTTAGTGCTTCTGGTAGTGTTACTGCTAGTGTTATTGCTATTGCTACTGTTACTGCTATTGCTATTGGTAGTGTTACTGTTAGTATTACTGCTACTGTTACTGCTAGTATTACTGCTACTGTTGCTGCTAGTGCTACTGCTAGCGTTACTGCTCGTGCTACTGTTGCTGCTAGTGCTACTGCTAGCGTTACTGCTCATGCTACTGTTACTGCTAGTGCTACTCTTACTGCTGGTGTTACTGCTACTGTTACTGCTAGTGCTACTCTTACTGCTAGTGTTACTTCTGTTACTGCAAGTACTCCTCATGTCTCTAAAACTTCAATGAGTGAAAATGAGGACAACTTTAGTGGAGAGGTTAGTCCAGGGTCAAATGTTGGGATGAGATCTGTGTCTGGCAGTGAGACAGTGGAGGGAAAGTACACACGGGAGATTAAAGAGCCTGAAGTTCATGCTAGCACTTCTAGTGTTGACGTTCCTTCAGAGAGGATTATATCTGAGGCCAAAACTTAAAACTAGAGCCCAGGACCACCTGGAGACATTCATGCTAATGTCAAGTGAAAAAGACATTTTGATGTTATTGGACACACACACAACTGTTGACATGGTGACAGAAAAGAGTAGCCTAACGAGACATCTTCTCATCTCCTAACATGTACATGTCTCCTGTAAAGTAAAATAAACCACACACACATATTTTAGAGACACAAACGTTTGTGTGCTGCTTTTTCTTGTTATATGCTCAAGGTGAAATGACAGTGAAAGTGTTTCATGGTGTTTAGGTACCTATATAGTATTTGTTTATTGGTGGTTCGGTATGGACGGGTGTGTAGATGTGTGAGTGTGTGTTTGGGGGTGGTTTCATTGGGCCAGTAGTGCGGCTGATGAAGAGGAAAAATGCCAGGGCCCAAATGTATTCGTAGTCTGACCCTGGTGGTTATGATATAATAGCTGATCCATAGAAGTATTTTCATAAATTCTACAGATAACCATGGCTTAGTAGCATCCATATATTCTGCTGTACAACATCAAAGTTCTACACCACTGATACTTTGTCAGAGACGGCGACAAAAAAAAACCCTCTTAAGCTGGGTACTCACATTGAAGAATACACAGAAACTTGTACTTTAATTTTCAGAAGCACACATTGTTTACCCAAGTGGAGGCAAATGTTTGAAAGTTTTCTAAGAAATGGATATACTTACATGTATAGACACAGATACTTGATACTGTACCAGAAGTGGAAGTAACTAAGTAGAAGTACATCCTTTACTGTACTTGAGTATAGTTTTTAGGTATCTGTACTTTTCTTGAGTATTGATTTTTTTCTGTCACTGTTTTACTCCCTACATTTTAGTATAAATATCTGTACTTTATACTCTTTACATTCTCAGAATAGACTCTTTACTTTTTCAAACTAGACAAATATGACAGTATGAAAAAGATGTCGTAAATCAGAAAATTGTGACTTTATATCACATGATTATCTGTTCCTTATCTTGTAATTATGACTTTTTATCTCACAATTTAGACATATCTCATTATTATCCATTTCTTAACTGATATTATAACCTTTTTTTCCTGATAATTTTGACTTTTATTTCATACTTTTGACCTTTTAATTTCAGAATTTCATCTTTTTATCTCTAATTTTGACTTTATCTCATAATTATGACTTTTTTTCCCTCATATGTCTGAAATTTTTCCTCATAATTTTGACTTTTTATCTCATAATTCAGATTTTTTTCATAATTTAGACTTTATATCATAATTTTTTAAAAAATCTCATAATTCAGATAAAATTTTTTTTCCTAAATGTCCTGTCTATACCCACTAAATTGAGTATCGTGACCCAATAAAACACATCATCTACACAATAATATTTCAGCCATGGCAACAAAAAATTAAAATTAAAATTGAGAAGTAAAAATTACAAGATAAAAAGACCAAATTATAAGATTAAAAAAATCAAAATTATGAGATAAAAAAATCTAAATCATGACATAAAAAGTCAAGATTTTGAGAAAAAAGTCAAAATTATGGGATAAAAAGTCAAAAGTTTGAGAAAAAAGTCACAATTATTAGATAAAAAGTCAAAATCAGTACTACTTTGTTCACACCAGTAGTTGTACTTCTACTTAAGTACAGAATGTGAGTACTTTGACCACCTCTGGTCTGTACTTCCATACAGATACTGTAAAAACACACTCATGTTTAAAAAGTATTTCTTAAAAAACGTTCCTACTGGCTGTTTCTCTGCATATCTATACTTCACACCAGCCATGTCAGTGTTAGTTATCTCATACGTCTAACATAATTAGATGATATATTTCATCTTTGGTCTAATCTGCCTCTCTTGTCTGTTTCATCTTGCTAGATCTTTTATGTTGCTATGTCAGACATGCACGACACGTAGCGCTCTACACACCAGGCAGTCATAAATCACCAATTATCCTGCTCAAATTCATTAAAACAAAGTTGTATGGAGCCCCTTCTTAAGTTTACATTCAAGAGAAATAGTTGCCTGCAGCTCACTAAATTATCTCAGAAGGAATATGAATTTGACCAATTCATCATTTATACTGCAGCAGAGGTGGAAAGTAACTAAGTAAAAGTACTTCATTACTGTACTGAAGTAGATTTTTTTTAGGTATCTGTACTTTACTTGAGTATTTATTTTTCTGGTAACTTTTTACTTTTACTCCGTACATTTGTTTATAAATATCTGTACTTTATACAGAATAGACTCGTGACTTTTTCAAACTAAACAGATGTGACAGTACGCAAAATAAATCACTGCAGAGGAAAAATCAGTGGCAGGAGAGGAACTGTGACTTTATTTATTATAGTTTAATGACTATTATTTTACAATTTTGACTTTTTATCTCATAATTTTGACTTTTTATTTCAGAATTTTGACTTTTGATTTCATCATTTTGACTTTTTATTCCATAATTATGACTTTTTATCTCATAATTTTGACTTCACATAATGCACCTTATAAAATGCATTAGTATTAGACTACAAGAAAAAGTAATCAGAATAATAAACAAAATACTTGAAAAACTGACATATCTTTTTGCAGACACAATTTCAATTTAGAAGTTTATACATTTTATAATATTATTATTGTTCTCATATGTGAGAAGCCTGTTGACATGGCATACATATTAATCATACAATCAGACAAGTAAATAATAAAATAAGAAGAAATTTATTCTGAACTCATGTTGTATGATGGCTGCATTCTCATAATTTAACACTAGATGGGGATGTTTTACAAAATATGACATATCTGACTGACCCAGCACGAGGCATATTCTTTGTATGTGTGTGTTTCTATGAAGAAATATATATATATATTAAGGCATTTCTTTTATATATTTGTACCTTGATTAAAATGAAACACGTGCTGACAGCGGCCTAGTTCTATTCTCTGTTTAAATGTCATGGTTGTTTTTCGTACAGCAATGTTTCTGAGCAGATTTTTCTGAAGGACTGCAGTATATATATATATATATATATATATATATATATATATATATATATATATATATATATATATATATATATATATATATATATATATATATATATATATATATATATATATATATATATATATATATATATATAACACATATACTGTATATATGTATAATTTGGTAAATTACATAAGTATTTTTTTCCTCGCTCAGTATTTACCATTATCTGATGTACTCAGGGACCTTGGAACAGGTGGAGGCAGATGGACACACACATTCTGACACATTCTCTACACAATTTAAAAACACGTATGCGACAAAATCAGCCTCACACTCACTCTGAGACGACAGACCTAAATCCTTTATGTGTGAGTCACCTTCTGTTGGAGATTATTTATGCATATTATTTATTCATATTCTCATCTCCACTCAGTTTCTCAGTTTCATACCCATATGTTGTAAAAGGTCAGGAAGTATGGAAAGTTTCAGAAGCTTAAAACACATGACCACTAAAGTCATAAAGAATCATCCTCTGGGAGCCATGAGTGTCTGTATAACATTTCACAGCACTCTATCAGATAATACTGTTAAGGTAAACCTGTTTGGACCAAAAAAATAAATAAATAAAAAAATCCCTCAGTATGTCCCTAGAGTCGTATTGTGAACAACTGTTAAGCTGCAGCTGTTTCAGTGCCTGTGTTGATGGACTGTTGATGATAGGTTTTTCCATTCAGTCGGTGATTTCCAGATTTATTTATGCAATTAACAGTTCCTGGTCCTTTGTCCTTGAAAGAAAACATCTGCAATGTGTAGTAAGCAACCTTTATTCACCATTTAGCATTTTGGATTTGGCTTTATTAGAAATGATTACACATGCAGTAATTATATATGAAGTAAAAACACATCCTCCCCAGTGCATCAAAGCAGGAAACTGGAACCTCTGTTGTTGTATTCTGTCCTACAAAGTAAAAAGGCAGTAACTGCACAGACACCAAACTGAGGAAAATGACCTTACAGTTCTGTTATTGTTCAGCCCCAGTAGTTGTAGGTAGATTATTGGACATGAGGCAGTACTGTTACTGCATATTACCTAGTTGTACAAAAACCACAGTGCACCTTATATATATGCATGATTTAGGCTTTTTATTTCATAACTTTGACTTTTTATTTCATAACTTTGACTTTTATATCAGATAATTTGGATTTTTTATGTCATGATTTTGACTTTTTTATCTCATAATTTTGACTTTTATCTCATAATTTTGACTTTTTATCTCATAATTTTGACTTTTTATCTCATAATTTTGACTTTTTATTTCATAATTTTGACTTTTTATCAGATAATTTTGACTTTTTATTTCATGATTTCGACTTCACTTAATGCACCTTATATATGAAAAACCTTCATAAAAAACATTCATTGACAGTGCACCTTAAAGTGCTGAAAATACGATAATTCCATCATTTGTTTCAGTCTAATACAGTGACTGACTGTAAACTATTGGTGCAGGGTCCTAAATGGACATTGGTAAGAACACAGTAATGGTCTTTACTGACTTTTTGTTTTGTTTTACTCGTACACCCACCAATTTTGTCTGACATACATTTGTGATCACATGACAAAGAATGATTTAAATGTTGCAAAAAACACAATCATTCTCTCATTTTCTCCAAAAACTGCAGTCACTGCCTTTTTGCTTTTGTAGGGTAGAATAAAGGGTCAATATTTAGTCTGAATTATGGATTTTCAGTTATCGTCCTAAAAAAGTATTTGTCTATCCATGATCTCTGTCCACATAATAGATCAAAAACAAATATAAACTGACAATCAATTCCACCTTATGGACCTTAAACTGTGGAGACTGTGGATAATTCTGGAAATAACAAACAGCAGCAGCAACAACAAGCTAACGTATCAACTTAAGTTACCTTAAGTGTTATGAAAGGGTTTTCTTTGCACACTGTGGATTTGTCCATCCTGCTGGTATAGTCTGTCGTCCAAATATATACAAGCTGACCTCAACTACTGCAGGTCACACACTGATTTGATGTTTCAGGTGCAGTTTCATTACAGAAAAAATAATACACTGCAAAAATATAAAACTGACCAAGTATGTTTTTCTAATTTCTACATAAATGATATTTTCAGTGCCATATAAGAACAGATTTTTAGACAATTGATCTTGAAATTCGTATTTGATGAAATCTTGTCAAGATATTTTTCATTTGTTCTATTGGCAGATTTTTTTTTTTTGCATGAATTAAAATAGAAAATACATAATAATAAGAAAGAAATAGGAGAGAAATAAGACTTTAAAGATATATTGTATAAAATCAGTTCTTATACCTCACTGAAAAGGTGATTCTGTTTTATTTCAGGTGTGAGGAGATATTTTGACCAGAAATAAGAACAAATACACTTGGTAAGTGTTAGATTTTTGCAGCGTAGATGTTAACACAATGGTGCTGATTCACAAAGATACAAATAGTTGTTTAAGAAATAACCCCTTTATAGAAACTATTCTGTTTTTCCAACCTGAATTACTGTTTACAGGTGGATTTAAGTCCAAATATATGGAAAAATATTCATTTTCCTTAGTATTTGCATTAGTGTGGACAGAGGATTAGAGGTTAAATAAACCTTCAGTTCAGTTTCAGTTGAATTTTATTTCAAGCACAAAAAAAATCATCTAAACATCAAGGCATCAATCAAAATGATCATAAAAAAAAAAAAAACACTTTTGCATTTGAAAAGGTGTGGGAAAAAGTCAAACTTATACCCGCCCCCCCTTTTTTTTTTTTAAACAAAATACCAGTGATGTATGCACTGACCTGAAGTGAGTGGGCGCTTCCGGTCATTGAAAAATATTTTTAATGTTTAAGGTTATGGTCCGTCAGGTTGTTTAAGATAAACATTAAAATAACCTGGTAAATCATTGTCATTTAAATACAAGGCAGTCTGAAACAGCAGACCTCTGCCAAGGCTTGATATTGCGTCATATGGCGTCAAAATATGATGTGATGGAGCCATAGGTGTTGACCCATCTGATGTGTGAAGGGGAGACGATGTGAATGAAAAAAAACCCGCGAGATTCTATCTTGTCTGAATCCTGAGATATTACCACTGATGTGTTTTAGCTGTTGACCTTTACTGTGACCTTGACCTTTGACCTTCATTGCTCAATATCTAATCGGGTTCTTACTTGACCCATTATCTATCATTCCAGACAGTTTCGTCAAAATCCTTTCAGAACTTTTTTGCGTAATCCTGCTGACAGACAAACGGACCTGAATTTAATAGATCCTTATCGGAGGTAATTAGGTACAATTTTCTATTATTAATACATTCACTTTATTAACTGAATTTCTGTGAAGGTGACGTAACAACATCAGAAGTATCCTATAGTATGGAGGGAGCAAGAGAGAAAGTCAAGTTAGGAAAGTGGAAATATACTCCAGAAATATACTGTACAAACAAATAAGTAAGGTTTGGGACACATTCACTGAGATTTTTAAAGATAATGAGCGGCTCTCAGTGATTTATTTTCTGTAGAAACCAGGTTCAAATGTGTCTGTGGGTGTTCCAGTTTGTCGACCCCTGATTTAGAAGCTGCACTTTGATAACTTTTGAATGATGAAGCAGGACAAAAACATTTTTATCAACATATTAACTTACAAGCAATGACATTGGATTTTAACACGGAAATAAATACAGGTATGTCAGTAAGGTCATGTGATGTTCATATACTTTTTAAAAATGTGGGTTGAGGAGCGGTCATACCTCTACTTACGAAAGACTCAGCTAATGAAAAATCTTTATCTCAATTTTCCGTCTCTGAATATGAAAAAAAATTCTATTTACAAAAGGAAACTGAAACATCCGAGATATAAATACAGTACATTACTGTATGTAGCATCCCATTGGCTATGAGGGAGCTACCCATGATACTTTTCGTTACCCTTTGACCCTCATTCATCACAGAGCGGCGCCCTGTTTGGCTGTGACTGTTGTGTCTCCCTTTAACACAGACACTTTAATGTTCATTTCTCCACCTAGGCCAACGCTTTTAGTATCAAAAGTTCAGCCGAACAGTGCAAGAAGAGTATATGACCAACAGACTATCATCAGCTTAAGAAAAATTGTCAAAAACTTGGACTCCACAAACCCGGAGACGCGGCCCGTTCTACAGTACTACACCGGTCAGATACAGCGTAGCCCCCCACCACAGAGGCAGAGTGCAGATGAAGTGCGGACCATGGGATACAAAATAGCACAAACGTCAACCAAATATGTATGTATGTTGTATAGGGAGCCTAAGTGACGCGATTCTATTTCCGGTCGATTTCCGGGCAATGGGGCCTAAGTGCCATAAAAAAATGAACGCGAGTCAATGGAGGGATAAAAGTAATTTTCTGGTCCCGTTTGAAATGTGCTACGGTTTTCACATATGATGTATGTGAAGTTTAAAGATACATTTTCACATTGAGAAAGCACTCACTTTGGACAGGCATCAA
The DNA here is from genome assembly GCA_020466265.1 of Siphamia tubifer. Lineage (NCBI taxonomy): Eukaryota > Metazoa > Chordata > Actinopteri > Kurtiformes > Apogonidae > Siphamia > Siphamia tubifer. The sequence continues at coordinate 17,795,023 of CM035790.1, forward strand.
AAGTTACGTTAGGTTTTATGTGAGAGTAAGTAATGGACTACAACGTTTGTCTCACAAATATTACGTCACCACCAAGCTTCACCGTCAAACTCTTTGAAAATGGCTGTGACTTTGGCGAGCTTCACCTCCTTCTTTCAGGACAAAGGCAAGAGCATCAAACGTGGAGAAAACCACTTTAAATCGGGGCATGTGGAAAGTGACAGCTACTCCGGGGAAGAGATAGTTGGTCGAGTGAGAGCCAGCATGCGGGACAAGCTCTCGTCAGCCGGGAAGCGGTAGAGGGAACATGTGGAAATGGTGTTGTGATTACACCGGTAAACAAAGCACACAGGTGTTTTCAAATGAAAAATAGAAAAGGCGGTATACGGTTTTGAAAAGTTTGCAGTTAAAGATTCTGCAGTGACATCAGCTATGCGACGTCTGATATGTAGTCCAAACAGAGTCCAAATAATTACATATTTTTACACGCTAATAAATCACAAAACAAATATCAAAGAAACTCCAAACGCACATCATTGGTTGTGATTTTAATTGAAGTACAGCAAATGTGTGATTCAGGGCATAAAGTAAAGTGGAGCAGAAAATAATTATTTTCTCCTCATCCACTCTCATGTTAAATCTTTCCCGAACTTAGGCCCAGTGGACTGACCGGAAGGGGCGGAGACTTAGGCTTCCTATTGTTAATCATGTATTTAATTATTGACCTTTATTTTACCAGGAAGTTCTATCTCTTTTGTAAAGGGAGACCTGGCCGAGGTAGCAGTCATAGAAAATCCAAAATAAAACAAATACATGAGCGACAAACGAACAATAAAACAGAAGAACAGTTATTCAACCATGAAGGCCTCGTAAGAAAATGAGTGGCATTCCTCCATCACAACATTCTACACCATACTTTTAAAATCACTTCCAGAGATGAGTGTTTGTAGTTAATGACTTCCATGACCTTGGTGCGTGGTAGAAAAATGTCGCGTTGCTAAAGTCTTTCAGAACTCGGAGAACAATCAAGAACTTGGAGGCACGTAGGTGGTAACTACTAGAGCTAATGTCACATCAGTTTCACATCCACAAAAAGAAAATGAATGGAACTCTCCATTGATTGTGTATGCAGTAGACTTTAATGGATATTTGCTGATGATGCACTACTGTTCACTACTATGTTGACTGACTGTTGAACCTTTCTTTGAAGACATTTTTTTTTTTTTGCTGATGCCGTAACACCGACGATATGATGAAGCAACGTTAACTAATTTTTTTTTTTAACCCATTAGTGTATGTCTGTGCTTTATAAATTGTACATCTAATAGGCTTGTATGCCTTATTGTTGTAAATTGTGCTAATTGGATTGTAAAGACAAACATGGAAATATGTGCTGCAGTGTTTTATAGAGCAGCTAATGCAGAATGACAGGCAGCGCTGGAAACATGGCATTTACAGTGAAAGTGGTGGACTTGAGGAAATCTGAATTAAATATGGCTTATTTCACCTTTTACCTGCACACACACACACACACACACACTTGTTTATATGTCTCATGAGGACCAAGTTTGTACTCAAGTAGCCATTAAGTAGTGAGTGTTAACTGTTATCTTTTTAAAAAGAAAAAGTAGTTAAAAATAAGAATTATAAAATTTTTAAGTTGAATTAAATAAAAAGATTAATGAAAAAAAGGAAAAATGAATACATAAATACAATAACAATAATTAAAATAAATACATACATAACAATAAATAAAATAATAATTATAAAAAATTTAATTGAATTCAATAAAAAATTAATGAAAAATATTAACAATGAATACATAAATACAATAACAATAATTAAAAAATAAAATTAAAACATGAAATAAATAAAATAATAATTATAAACATTTAAATTATTTAAATAAAAAAATTAAATGGTTGAATAAATCCAAAAACAAGAATTTTAAAATAAATACAGAAAAATAAATAAAATAAATAATATTTAAAAATAATTAATAAAAAATCATTTAAAAACACATAAAAAATTAATGATTTTTTAAAGTAAACACATCTTTAAACCTTTGAAAAACATGTTTCACTTTGCACGTCATGCTTTATTTTTTTTTTATGTATTCATAGGCCAATATCATTTGCATAAATAAATAAATACTTCCACACAGATTCATATTTTACTCGTGGGGACCTACATTTTTATCGATTTTTGATCCCCATGGTATCAGAGATCCCCATGTGTAAATATATCAACGTCCCCAGAAAGATAGGAATACAATCACACACACATACACACACACACACACACACACACACACTGCTATTTGTACATTTGACCCATTTGTATTTTACATGCATTTCTGTGTTTTTTCTTTACTTTTGTGTTCATTATTAATCTGCTGCTAAATTTCCATCACGTGTACCACTTTATTTATTTTACATTTTACTGTATTTTACTCTTGTTATGTCATATTTATTCACCTGTGGTTTCTGTTTCACACTCTTTAAAGAACAAGGCCATTATTTACTCATCCAAACCACTTAAAAACTCCTGTACCAAACCTACTTTGCAAAAATAAAACACAACTGATGTGGGGGGAAAAAAAAGTAGTAAGCTACGAGGGCGTGTCAGTTAAGAATGTTAATGCAACATCCTTGTTTGACAAGATTTGTCATTAATATTTCAATGTGAGCTTTCAAAAGTAAGATGTTAAATATAAAAGCCTTATTTCATTCAGCTTCATAGAGACAGCCATGGAAAGCCTCAGGTTGAGTTGGATTTCTCAGGAGTTACTGCACAGTAAATTGCTAATTAAAAATGTTCCGTAACAAAAAGGAATGAACACCTCTATACCAAATGATGATCAGACATTATTTCTAAAATGGAATGGTTATTTTCCAGTGATGAAAGGAATTAAGATGAATAGATCTGTCAGTAGTTAAGGCTTGTTAAATCATCTCTAGGTGTAAAAGTCGTCCATTCCATAAAAACACAGACTTACAGAAGGGTTTTTTATTCCTCTCTGTCAGTATCCCTGACCACATACAATGTGGTGCTGGAAGTAAGCTTGGAGAGTTTGATGTTTCCTTTCTTTGCGATCATGAATATTTGATTCAGCTCACCATCCCCAGAAGGTTCCATCCAAATGAAAGCAAAAATAACAGCATCGACAACAACTACAGGAGCAGCAGCAGCAGCTGTGGGTACATACAGTCGGTCACCTATAGCCTGACAGTGGAAATATGGGTTTGTGCACATTAAAAAAATGTCTCTAGTATGAAATAAGTGGAGGAGGTATGATGTTTAAAACTAAAATGAAGATTGAATACACATATTTGGAAACAGTAGCACAATTGGTATGAATCATTTGTTGGTAAAGCAACATACAAATATGTTAAATATAAAGGAATATAACAACGTTTGAAAGTATTTGTCATCGTGCAGACATACACACTATGAAATCAAAAAAAGAAAAAAAAAAACAAGCAGTGAAGGACAGGCTGCACAGGAGGAGCTGTAGAGAAGGAAGAGGGACACTCATTAAAAGAGTCCTGTATTTTTTTCTGGGGACATTGATATGTTTACACATTTACACCATGGGGACCTCTGACAACGTGGGGATGAAAAATTGGTCCAGTACCAAGGGTTAAATAAAAATGTAGGTCCGCACTAGTGAAATATAAATCTGTGTGAAAGTATGCAAATGAAGTGGGCCTATACATACGTAAAAAAAATAAATAAATCCCGGAAGTCCCCATAAAGCATGAGGGAAACAGGTGCAAAGCAAAACATGTATTTTTCAAAGGTTTTAAGATGAGTTTACTTTCTATTATTATGTTTTTATTTTTTTTTTTTTTATAAATGTTATTTATTTATTTATTAATTTTTTTTTTTGTTATTACCTCCGCCAAGGAGGTTATGTTTTTGCCGGGGTTTATCTGTTTGTCTGTGTTCAAGATAACTCGAAAACTCATGGATGATTTTCAGGATATGTTGGAAATGAGAAGAGGAAGAACTGATTTAATTTTGGTGGTGATCTGGGAGCGTGGGGGGGGGGGTTCTACTTTGGCGGAGGTCCACGCTCTCAGAGTGCTTTTCTAGTTTCTTTTCTTTTTGGGGGGTGGGTAGGAAGATGTGTTTACACTCACTAACAAATAGCTACTTCATCCTCATGAGGCACAGAAACCAGTGTATGTGTGTGTGTGTGTGTCTGTGTGTCTGTGTGTGTGTATTGCTATCTTTATAGGGACATTGATATGTTTACACAGTTACACCATGGGGACCTCTGACACTATGGGGACCAAAATTCAGGTCCCCACGAGGGTTAAATATAAATGACGTGGCCCTATAAATACATGAATTTATTCTTATTTTTTTCCCAAAAGTCCCCATAAAGTATGAGGTGCAAAGTGAAACACGTTTTTCAAAGGTTTGAATGTGTGTTTACAAATACAAATATGTTAAATATGAAGGAATAACACAAAGTCTGAAAGTATATGTCATCCTGCAGACATACACACTATGAAATCAAAAACGAAAAAAAAAAAAAAAAAGCAGTGAAGGACAAGCTGCACAGGAGGAGCTGTAGAGAAGGAAGAGGGACACTCATTAAAAGAGTCCTGTACCTTTTTATATGGATGTGTGTGTGTGTGTGTGTCTCAGCCTGGGGTGTTTGGTTCGTTCACACAGTTTGTATTCTTACATTGTAAATCATTGTATTTGAACAGATTTAGACAAATGTAAAGTTTCTTAAATGCATGAAAACCTAATATGTTAAACGTGTATGAGTGGAGGATATAACATGTCAGTTAAATTGAGTTAATCCACTTTATTATTCTCTTACCGAAGGTCGTTCTCTGCATTTTTTTTTTACCTAGTAGAATACACAAACCTAGCATTAGCATTAGCATTAGTATTAGCACATGGCTCAAGGTCACCAACAGGAGGATTAAGTGATGTATGCCTGTTTTTGGTGGTAAGGGACAGTTGAAGAAATCCATGGGGCATCGAGAAAATAGGCAAACTCAACAGAGAAGAATCATCTGACAGGGAACGTGTTGGCTTTGAGAGGCAGAAGAGCTAACCATTATGTCACTGTCATGTCACTACTCAATGTTGTCTAAGTGTTTTTGGGTGAATGGATTGATAACTCGGCATAATAGTATATACCACCTGTAATAAAATTAAATAAGAGAAAGAAAACATCCATTCTTAGGTATTTTAGAAACTCATACTCGTCATCTTCTGCGGTGGCAAAAGCCTCACAGCAAAGCAGCTCAGACTTCCCTAACCCCAGCTACTTCCACCAGCTCCTCCAGTGTTACCAGGCCGGCTGAGAAATATAATCCCTCTAGTACAGGGGTGCTCAGTCCTGATCCTCGAGGGCTGCTTTCTTGCATGTTTTAGATGTTTCCCTCTTTTAACACACCTGAAAGTCATTATCAGTCTTCTGCACAGCTTGATGACAGACTGATCAGGTGTGTTAGATGAGGGATACATCGAAAACATGCAGGATAGTGTCCCCCGAGGACCAGGAGTTAGCACCTCTGCTCTAGCATGTCCTAGGTTGGCCCCGAGGTCTCCTCCCAGATGAACATGCCTGGAACACCTCCCCAAGGAGGCGTCCAGGAGGGGTCCAGGAGGCGTTCAGGAGGCGTCCTCACATCCTCATGGCTCGGGCATCCACCTCAACTGGTTCATCTCAACATGGAGTAGCAGCGGCTCTACTCAGAGTCCCTTCCAGATGTCTGAACTTCTCACACTACCTTTAAGGTTGAGCTCAGCCATCTTGTGAAGGAAACTCATTTCAGCCACTTGTACCCATGACCTCATTCTTTCAGTCATGGCCCAAAGCTCATGACCGTAGGTGAGGGTCAGAACCAGTAAATTGACAACTTCATCTTCTGGCTTAGCTCCTTCTTCACCACAATGAATTGGATTCCGCCCAAATCCACCTGTCGACCTCCAGCTCCATTCTTCCTTCACTCATGAATAGGATCCCGACATACTTGAACTCCTCCCCCTCACCCAGAGAGGGCACTCTACCCTTTTCCAGCTGAGGACCATGGCCTCAGACTTGGAGGTACTGATCTTCATCGCAGCCACTTCACACTTTGTTTGCGAATCACTCCAATGAGAGCTGGAAGTCACTGCTTGATGAAGTTAAGACGACCACATCATCCGCATAAAGCAGAGACAAGATCCTCCCGCCACTGAATTTGACCCCCTCCCCCACCCAGCTGCACCTTGAAATTCTGTCCATAAAAGTGATAAAGAGAACTGGTGACTAAGGGCAGCCCTGGTGGAGTCTAACTTTCACCCGGGACCGTTCCGGCTATAAGGACCAGACTCTCACTCTTTTGGTACAAAGACTGAATGGCGCCCAATATCAAATAGTTGCATCTATGGCTGAAACTATCCATACTTAGATGAAAGGTATGGACATTGAAAATTCCTTCCATGATCAGCAGATCAAGTTTTTTGGTGACTGGTATCGGTGAAAATGCTGATCGGTGCAATATTTATTTTCTCAAAACACTAGAAATACACCATTTCTACATAAAAATCAGGTTTCGGTCACATACATTTCCAAAAACCACAGCTACATTTGATATAATTGTTATAAAAACAATCTTCTCAAATAAATAACTTTCCATTGCATTTTCACTTCCAGTTTTTTTTGTCACAGGGTAGGGGTCTATACACTTGGACAGTTAACTGAAGAACTTATAAGATCTTAAACCAAACTATTTCCTACATAGCTCCCTGAAAATGACTATCTTTGCTAATAAAAACATAAACCACATATTTTAAAAACTATCTAATGAAATTAATAAATGGCAATATTCTGTATTGTCTGTATATGACATATGAACAGTGGGCAACAATGGATTGCTTGTTCAATCATCAAACAAACATCAAGTTTCTATTAAATCTTCTCATAAGACACTGGACACTGTGGCTACTTTAAAGTTAATGTGAGGATGTACTGGATCTCATTATAATAGTGTGCACTGGGGCCTGCCCTAATTACATTACACCACTGGGCAGTGCAAAATAGAACCACAGAAGAAGACCAGCTCATATAAATGTCTCCAAGGTAAAGACATCAGAATGATTTTTATTTCCAGGTTATTATGCACTGAACCGACAATTACAAAAAAACATAATCATAATTCAGCAAACATTTATTGTGTAGGTTCCTTTAACAGCACTTTGGAGCAGTATGATCTCAAACCCAATCCTGAGAGCAAATACCAGGAGACATTTTCTGTGATTTTTTTGTTGAAATTCTTCCCGAAGTTGTAGAGTAGAAGCTCCAATGGAAGTAATTTTGGAATTGGACTGGACCATTATGTGTAAGGATGCTCGTGTGTGTGGGTACATTTCATTGTGGATAGAAAGCAGTTCTCTCACAAGAAAGTATTACCGTTCGATGGCCATGTGTCATCATTGTTAGACTTTCCTAACAGTTACAGTATATGCTAATCTAGGAATCCATTGTAAATGAATGGGAGCTGATGAAACATTGAACAGTGTAAGAGGCTTTTTTATAATGGCTCTGTGTGCTGGATTTTTGATATAAAAACTGACATTAATATCTGTTGGACAGAGCTGAAGGACTTTATCCAGAAACTACAGTTAATTTTGCTGTATTTCTAACTGACTGGTTAAACCTTTAACTCCAGATGGGTCTGTGGTATGATTTATTTAAAATATTCCTAAAAAATACAAAAAATTAAACCAAAAAAATCTGAATTTGCTCATAGAATAGACATTGTTCTTTCCATAGACATCTGAGCATGCTCAGTACACCCCCCCCCCCCCACACACACACACACCTGTGTAATAGGAGGTAAAAACAGAGACTGACTCACTATAAAAATAGACAGTTTGTACCATATTTATTTATTTTTTACTCTGTTTTGTTTGTGGTTATTATTTTACTGTTGTTGGCCGTGTTGTGGTGATTTTCCTTTATTTTTTATTATTTCTTTACTTTTTGTTTTACTGTGTTCTTACTGAAATTTGACAGTGTAACTGTTAAGGTCGTAGTGAAGGACCCAAAAGTAGACAGCCATGAAACTGGTTCAAGCTCTTTTTAATGAGCAAACACAAAAACAGTACATGAAAAGGACGATACTCAAAAAGACAGGAACGCCGCCGAACTGGAGACAAAGTCCACCGAGGTGGGTCTAAAGGCAGGACCGGAGCCGACCGGTATCAGATGAACTGCCGACTTGAATGACAAGAGGTAATAATGAGGGGCAAATAAGAAACAGGAGGGAAGAAAGAGGGGAAAGGTGACAGAGGGATCATGACAGTCACTGCATTTTGGAGTTCAACCAGGTGTCAAAAAGCCATTGGACTGATTTAGCAAAATATTAGCTGCAAAACAAAAAGTACTAGGTCAAAATTCAAATCATTGTTGTTCAATAGCCCTGTTTATATTGGAGTTTTTTTTTATTCCTGTTTAATTCAAAATAAAAGTTAATTCCACTTTAAAGTGACCATATAAACACCTAATTCCAGTTGAAAATGATAATTCTGAATTAAACTTAATTCTGAATTTGATAATTCCTCTACCATGTAAACAGTTAATCGTACTTTAACATTATTCCTGTCCTTCTGCACATGCTCCTGGTCTCGTCGGAGGGTCGTACATATTTTATGTTGATGACGCACATATTCCGTATGTTGATTCCTATGGTTGATTCAGTCGAGCTGCTGCTTTGTAATTATCACAAAAATAAATGCAAAAGTCGCATGTAGTACAATTAACAGTAATAAACAGTGCAATAGTGTATGTAGTGTAAATAGTGCATATATTGTGCATAAAATTTTTATATAATTTTTTTGCTGTGCTGCTGTAAACCTGGAACTTCCGCTAGTGGGACAAATAAAGGAATATCTCATCTCATCTCATCTGATGTTAAATAGTGCAATAAAGTTATGTTTTTATTGTTGTTGAATAATTGTGATTAATAATCGTGATTTAAATGTTGATCCAAATAATCATGATTATAATTTTTTCCATCATCGTGCAGCCCTAGTTCATGTTCAACATCCTAAATCTCTTATAGATGTACATTCTAAGTGTCTCATTGAGCAACAATCTGGCAAAGTTCAGTTCCTATCTGTCTTTGTTCTGCACCTGTTTTGACCTTAAAACACAGTAAAACAAAACCACTGAAGGAAAAAGGAACATGAGCACATACTTACAGCAGCTCGAAACACTGAAACAGATGAAAATTCACAGCAGCACGTTCACCTGTAATAATGTCTCAGCTAACGTAAGATATATTTTGGGTATAAAAGAAAAAAAACAGTAATATAAAATACTTCAGTTTCACATTTATGTCAGAGTATTTTAGCCTGGTTAACATGAAATCTGCTGAGTGTGTGTCCGTGAGTGTTTGACTGCGTACTTACTGTGCTGTCCTAGTTTTTGCCTCGGAGTCTTTGAGGTCAAACAAGGAGCAAACTTTCCACATGGTGTAAAGAAGAATCATACCCACAGGCGCACAAGCACACAAAGACTCATGCACAAATACACACGCAAACACACAATTCATTTTTGTTCTGAATTCACATTGGTCATGCTGTCAGGATGAATTTTCATAAATGCAATTAGAGCAACATCATCATCTACATAATCAATGACAACCACAAAACAAACAGACTGCCAGTTACCACAGGTCCCCCAGGCTCCAGAGTCTACACATATGAACCCCACCCAGAGGACTGTCAGCACTATAATACATACTTAAAAGTTTACACATTTGCATAAACACTCCTTTTTTTTTTTGGGAACAAGAGACAAGACAACTGAATGTACATGAAGTCCAGAACAGTCGATTTCACGTGAAACAAAGAGCGTACACAAAGAGGAGAGACGGGTGTCACATACCATCACCGTAGACAGGTCAGCGAAGGATGACACAGCCAAGATGGACACCAGCGCCAGCAGGGATATTGTTACCCAACATGCACATATACAACAGCACACACTCTCACTCACAAACAATTTATTGTGACTGAAACGCGGACATCATGGGACCTGACGTGGGCCGGGGGTTTTCATCTGATTGGCCGTCACATGCACTTTGGTTGTCGTGACAACAGCTGTCCCTGCAGGACAGTAGCAGCCTGAGCTCAGCATGGAAGCGAGCTGTGACACTGATGAGGGAGTTGGGAACTTTTTGAGCATCCTCATGGATTTCACTCCCTGAAATTTATCTAAATCAGACATTTCATTTCCTCTTCCCCTCTGTTTGTATTTATGTAGTATGACTGTGTTGTGTACTGGACTTTAGAGGGGTAAGGAATGTGTTTCCTTATTGATTTCCAATATGAGATGATGTTGAAGAATAGATAAAATAAAATAGTTGTACTGCAGCAGAAAGAAAATAACTCACTGCCATATCAAACATTAAACAGAAGGTGTTTATTATCGTTTACTTTTTTATTGATACAGCTTTAAAATCAGCATTTTGTGTTTTATCCATAATAACCATCAGTGTTTGCACAGGTTTTATTTCCCATCTGGTATTTATGTATTTATTTTTACCAATTAATTAATTAATTTAGATAGACAGACAGACAGATGGATAGATGACAGTTCAAGGTTACTTTATTTATACCTGTAGGTATATTTGAGAGTGCAATGCAGGGTGAATTGCATTTGGCATTATGACAAAACACACATTGAAACTGTTATGCAGGTACTTGATCAAGTGTCAAACAAAAAAAAAAAAAGCTCAGTGTTCCGCTGTTCATTAATATAGCAGCATGGATAAGTAAAAGGATAAAATAAATAAACAAGATCAAATAGATAAAAAACAAGATGCAATAAAATGCAATAAAAACCTCAAGGTGATAAAAAAAACAGGATAAGAACATAAAATTGAAAAATTACAACAATAATAATACATAGAGAAAAGAAATAGGATAAATAAGTAAATAAACCACAATGTTACTATTTGTTATTGAGCTCAGTGATGACAAAAGTAACAAAGACTGTGTCCTGCACAGAGAGACGAAAAACATCCATCCAAAGGAAAGGAGTTAAAATCCACCCTTTAAAGTATAGAAGTCATTATTAAGAATTGATGAAGTCATTGGCTGGATGGATGGATGGATGGATGGATGGATGGATGGATGGATGGATGGATGGATGGATGGATAGATAGATAGATAGATAGATAGATAGATAGATAGATAGATAGATAGATAGATAGATAGATAGATAGATAGATAGATAGATAGATAGATAGATAGATAGATAGATAGATAGATAGATAGATAGATAGATAGATAGATAGATAGATAGATAGATAGAGCAGTCCTAAACTGCTCAATTAATCAAATTTGAATTAAAATCTCGATTTTATATAAAAAATAAAAGTGTTATATGAATCTAATCCATTATTACCTCTGCCAATAATAATAATAATAATAATAATAATAATAATAATAATAATTATAGTAGAACTGGAGTCTGGCATTACCAGTGCAAATAGGAGCTTAGGTGTTTTGCTCAATGGAACATCAGCCAACAATTGCTTGAAGGAGAATAGAATAGAATAGAATAGAATAGAATAGAATAGAATAGAATAGAATAGAATAAAATAATGTTATTGTTATTGTAAGACACAATGAAACTACATTTAGCAGCGTCTCTCTCTCTCTCTTGGCACCACTATAAATCTGGGGAATCAAACTGGCAACTCCTCAGTCAGAAGACACTTCTCCAACCTTCTGGGCCACAGCTGCCCCTTATGCAGCTTATTGAGTTCACACTGAAAATAAACTTAGCACACATGAAAAAAAGAAAAGTGAAAAGTTTGGATGAGATCCTAGACAGTGAAGAGTGTTCAGTGTGGACTGTACGGTCCACAGAGTTAAGTCTACAAAACTAAGGGTTCTTTTAGGGTCAAATATCAGTAGTGAACCCAGATGTGGATGTAGTACAGTAGTGGGATGGGTTGGTAACACTTTACATTATGGCTCGCTAATAAGGTCATTTTGATGTAATTTCATGATATTAATGCTTTTGTAACTGCTTATTACTAGTAGTTTCCAGGTAACTGTGATGCAAACAGTTTTCATTATAGGTATAATAAAATGATACTAATCTATAGTTACTGAAATGATGACTGCAGGATTTACTTGTTTTTCTTTAATTACCTGAAAAACAAGGAGGAAATGTCACTTGTTTCCACCCAATTAGTCCTCACATTAGTCACTTTACCAGATTTTTTTTTTCTTTTTAGCTCCGTCTACTTGTTTATTTGTACATAGGATTTATATTTATTATTCTATTTATTTTAACTTTGTCTTACCTTGCTTACTTGTACATTTTTATTTACCTCTATCCTATTCTTACTTTTTCTTTTTACCTGTAGTATTTTTAAGTTAGTATATAACATTTACATCTGTATTCCTTGCACATCTGCCGACGTCACTTTTCATTTCACTGCTAATGTACATGTACAATCAGACATGTGACAAATAAAAACTTGAAATTACTTAGTTATTACCAAGAAAGAGACAAAATCAAGTCACTGTTGTAGTAAGATGTACCTGTAACTACACTGGAACAAGTTAATTATTATTATTATTATTATTATTATTATTATTATTATTATTATTATTATTAGTTTTGTACTAATTTACTTTTACTTAAATAAAAGTGTTCATCACTTGTATCAGAGTTTTTATCCACACATGTAGTTGTACTTCTACTGAAGTACAGAATGGGAGTATTTCGTCCATAATATGGATTGTTGTGCAATCAATCTAATAAACAGCTAACACCCCCCCCCCCTTAAAAAAACCATCCAGCCTCCCAATTCCATCATTATGTTATGATAATACTTAGCAGTATTCAGGTACATTGTTGGATAAGATAGTGTTATTGTGTCATGCATTCGTTATATAGACATGATCTCAGACTTCTGGTCATTTCATATCAGAAAATTCTAGAATATTAAGCCAACTATGACCAATAAAACCCATCGAAACATATATGTCCTTAATCATAGTTACATGTATGACATAACACAGGTGTAAATCTGTTTTCAGTTTCAACAAAGTATTGTTAATAAAATGTGTTTGTCCTGTCAAATAGATTGGACTGAATGAATTATCAATTATCACCAATCCAATATGGTGGCCGCCCGGCTCGTCATCGCCTATGGGTGGTTACGCCCAATGCTGGGTGTAGGTATATTATGTCTATGGTTGTATACAGGTAGGAAGTTGTTATGGACTGTTTGGTGCCTTGCTAAGAGAGAGAGAAAGAGAGAGAGAGAGAGCGACAGACCAGCAATTGTGTTTATAACTTTGTTTGGTACATTATTCTCAGAATTTAATCTATCAAAATAAAATAAAAAATCTGTCAGTGACAAAATATTTTCTTGGTTCCTGTGACATCTGGTCTGGTCCAACACTGATTAAAATTCCTCCAGGATTTATTAAAGCTGGATACATCCATGCACATGTAACTGTTGTAATTAACTCTTGTCTTTCTTCCATCTTCATAAAACAAGACAGAAGAATAATGTCTGATTTAATAAAGAAATAATTCTGCTTAAATTAGGTAGAAATAAATATCATGCCCTTTTAATTAATGTGAAATAACCATTCGTTTAATAACCAGACCAGATAAAAAAAGCTGTCCTGCTTTTATAAAGGACGGTGGCTTATTGTTGATTTTACACGTCTTATTTCACTTAAACTCGTATGTGTGTAAATGTGTGTGCTGCCTTATCTTATTCCTTTCCATTTTGCTGAAAATAGTCCCATTAAAAGGTGATTCTGCTGCCTCAGTGTGTGATTCTCTAGCTTGGATAATGAAGCCGCAGGAGACACACATTCAGAGCAGAGTTAAATCATTTTGCACACTTTTCTCTCTCTCTCTCTCTCTCTCTCTCTCTCTCTCTATGACACACACACACATATACACACACATACATAGGAGACATAGAGTCTGCGATTGGAGTTAAATCACTTGACCTTTGACCCCTCTCTGGACCAATGAGAACATCGTCGGCACCCGAGTGCAGCCCGGACGACAGCCTATAAATAGTAGGCAATTTAGAAAAAGAAAGGAAGGGGCATCTCAAAGATTAATGACTCCTCTCTACATGCATTTTACTACTTTTTGTTCTATCAGTCTTATCTCTTTTCTTCCCTCCCACCTGCTCCACTTTGCTATCTCACCCATTCTTTTTGTGCTCTTGCTGTGCACTTCTTCCTCCATTGTCTTTTTGCATGTGTTAACTGTTGTGTGTATATACCTCTGAGTGCGCCTGATAGTCTCCTGGTGCATGCGTTTACAGCGATAGGCAAAGCTCCCTATATAAGTCTATGTTTCTTCCTCCACTTCCAACCTTCTATACGGCTGCACTCAAGGGGCTGCTGACGTTGATCGCAAGGACAAATAACACTTTAATCCTCTGCTACCTTCCAATACACGTTTCCCCCGCTGGATTATGTCTTTCGAAAATTTGATTTACTCAGGGAAAGCTTGCTGAGCATGTAGCCTGTTTTTCACACTGGCAGACAGACACTTGACACCTGGGAGCTGCACAGTTAATAACCTCAGGTGGACTAGTTCAGAGCTAAGTGCCTCACTCAAAGGTGCCGAAAGCCACACACAGGCATGGAGGGCGTGGCATAGAAAAAGGTTCATTTATTTATGCTTGTCGTTAAAGACGCAAACTGGAACAGGCAGTGTTCTGTCCATCCTCTGCATATGTTCTGTCTGTCAATCTGTTCACTTTCTGGGAGTTTCTGGGTGCGTATTTAGATGTAGGATATGGAGCAGTGCCACCTAGAACTGTAGAGGCAGACATAGACTAACTGTGTGAGTCAGTAGAAAACTATATTTATTATATGTATTTATGTATAATAAATACTATACACTATAAATATTTAAGATGACTACCCTTCTCTATGTCAAAATTAAATGTATTTTTATTCTTATGGCTGATATTTACCACAACCTGTGTTTCTATATAATTGTCAAGAGAAGATTGAAACGTCACAAAATAGAATAAATAAATAAAAGAGGAAAATACAAATTACTGATGCATTACTTGGTTTGAGATGAATGAACTAGGCTGGGGGGGGGGGTCACCAAAAGAGGTGGTATAAGGTTAGATATGCATGACTTAATAAACAGAAATAAAACCACTCTCACTGCCTAATTTGCTTCAGGAAATTTATTCTTTCTATGAATCTGTAAAAAAAAAAACTACTTCGTGCTAGAAATACATAAATACTAAAATAAGTCATGTCCACCATTTTCTGGGATTTTTTGTTTTGTTTTTTTGTTTATTTATTTTTGTTTAATTGGGGTAGGATTTGGTATCAAGATTTCAAAAAGGTGTCTGCAACATATCATGGTTATTTTTCACCAGTGAACACAGTTCCCTGTCTGTAACATGCTTTGGTTAAAATACAACATTGATGCAGAGATACAGCAGCCTCTTCAACCTGGAGAAACAGACCTTTTGAAATGCTTAGTTTTAGTGCCTATATGCAAATGAGCCACAGCTGACTCCGCCCCTCTCTTCTGTATTCTACCGACAGGAACAAGGGAATGAGTTAGAAAAGGAGAAAGAAATGGAACCTGAAAAAGTTTGAGGCAGAGAAAAAGAGACAAATACACAGATGAAATAAATCAGCTGGAGACGGTCATAGTTTTACAGCCTTCAGGTCCTGGTCTGTTAACAGTTGTGGCACGCATTCAGGTCCAGTTCATCTGGATCCACGTCAGCCAGATGACACCATGACACCACGGTTGCGGCACCACCTATGGGGTCAAATCAACCGTGGACCCAGATGCACATACAGCGACCATGGATCAGACCCCAACACACCAGACACACACCAGGACTACGATAGAGAATAATGGTGGATCTACAAGTCTGAGCAGGGGTGTCTGTGACCAGTAGGTGGGGTGGGGTATTCAAATTAATCTATACATGTGATGTATGAGGCGTAGAAAATCCAAAACAGAGCATTTTCATTCCCCTCCAACAAGAAATGGATCAGAAGAAAAAAAAAAACTGGATGTATTTTTTTGTACTTTAAGGATCTCCTCACACACAGACAACACATATTTGTGTTGTAAAAACATTAAAAGGTGCGTTTTGCATGATATGTCCCCTTTAAAGGTGGGATATGAGACCTTAGAAAACTGTTTCCTGCAAGCTACAGTTTGAAAATATACAATTCAAAAGTCCAAACCCCTCTCTTGAGACATTCCACCGAAGTCACGCCTTCAGAATTATGGCACCTGTAATACTTGTTCCTCATGGTTCACATGCGCTCGACAGCAACGATTCACCTGTTCAATCTGTTTTGAGCTCCGGTGCTGATTCAGCTTTGGCTCCTATTCAGTCTTATGCTCTTTTCATGACCTTTCCCCCCCAATTCCCACCAGTTTCACCTGGCCCGCACCGTGCAGCTGCAAGTCATTACCAATCACCAGCTACTTAAACTATGAAGCAGTTGATGGTGTGAGAACATTCAGAAAACTGTCGACTCTATAACCTGAACATGTCAGATCCTTGCTTACTATAACCTTGACATTCATTCATTCATTACAACAGACTCTGGTTGATCTACCCCCAGGTTTTGTTTGGTTTTGTTTTAGTCTCTGTCATCACTTTATTCTGTTTGTTATTAAATCTGTTCTGCCTTCAACACCTCTCTTCACCTCACCCCTCATGGCAGCTCTGGCCTGGGTCGAGCTTCTGTGCTTCTACTCTGGTCCATACATACCTCATTCGCCATCCTGCAGCAGACCATCAAACCAAAGGCCACAGTACAGCTGCACCTAAACGGACTGCTGAGTTGTCTGTAAATGACCATTGTCGTATGTGCAGGGAACATCTGAGGATAAAAGGAAGCGTTGGTGTAATGGTGCAGCATTAGCGCGCCGTCAACTCCTGCACCGTCTGTGGTTTTTTTTTTCCTCGTCTTTTTCCACCTTTTTTTTTTCTCCTTATACATACATCACAGGTGTGGGTTATAGAGTTGGAGCATTTGGATTTAAATAGTGTGGCTGAACTTAGTGTGTTGAATGGAAGAACTTTAATTTTTTTCATTGAGATCTTCGGTAAATAGTTTTTTTTTTCTTTTTCCTGGGGTTATTTTTGGTAATTTTTGTACTGTAAATGTATGGAAAACTGG
The DNA here is from genome assembly GCA_020466265.1 of Siphamia tubifer. NCBI lineage: Eukaryota > Metazoa > Chordata > Actinopteri > Kurtiformes > Apogonidae > Siphamia > Siphamia tubifer. The sequence continues at coordinate 17,812,207 of CM035790.1, forward strand.
TAGATCAGCAGCTTTCAGAACTTGGTCTTAACATGTCAGATGTTCTAGAAAAATCCTCTCATATATGTCTGAAATGCCTTTACTTGGTAGGAAGATATCAGAGTACTGTGGACACTATAAGGCACAGGTGTCAAACTCCAGTCCTCGAGGGTCGGTGTCCTGCATATTTTAGATATTTCCCTCTTCCAAGTGATTCAGTTTAACCCTTTAACTCCTGAGAACTAACAAAATAATTGGTAACATGAGCAAAGTAAGACACAAATAGCAGAAAATCAAAGAAAAATACTACAATTAAAAAAAAAAGTAGAAAAATAAACAAAATGAGCAACAAAAACTAATAAATATTTACAAAATGACAAATAATGTGGGAAATTTTGAAAAAAAAAATTACTAAAGAAGAAAACTACTATTGAAATTTGGTCCCAGCAATTTTAATTTTGCCTTTAAAAAATGTTTAAATAAAATACTTTTTTTTTTTTTGCTTTTTGGCACCTTGTCCATGCACAAAACTAAAAGGAAAATGGTTGAATTTTTCTGAATATTTAAAGTAAATCATCCATTCAGAATGCATCAGCACTGACACTTAAAGAGTTAATAATCAGCTCCTCATCAGACTGATAATTATGCAATGGCCTCCAGGTGTAATGGAAGAAGGAAACATCTAATACATGCAGGACCCCGATACCCTCGAGGACCGCAGTTTGACACCCCTGAAAAAAGCTGAAGAGGAACCGAGTGTCGAACAGACAATGGAGACATCAGTGGTGGCACAGACAGACACAACCACGCCCAGTCCCACCCAGCGACACTGATTGGCTCCTTCATTTTTCAGAAAGCCTGAACTACACGCTTGGGGCAATGGCCACGCCCCCTAGCGTGATGAAACGCAGCCAGATGATGTGAATCATGTTAGCTGATGTCGTCATTTATGTCTGCATTAAACTTATTACATACACAGACAATTGATATAAGTGAAATAAAATTAATCATTTTATAAACATTTTACATTTGTAGTTCAACGCCCAAATGAGAGGGACAAACTTTTAGGGTTTTACTTAGTCTAAAAATTAATGTTGATGTCTTGAGCTGTAAGGAGCTGTAGTCCACAACACTGCAGAAACTAAACATTTATTTCTACCCAAAGTAATTGGATGAGACGTATGTACTGATGCAAAGATCAAAAGTCCAAATGCATTCACCTTGTATTTAATGATTTTTTTTTTGGTTCCCTTGCAAAACATTCATCACAAATGCAGATACAGACTGTGTGGATTTCACCTGAGAATCTTGTGCTCACAAAACACTCAATCTTGTCCCTAATGAAGTGAAATCTGTTTCTGCTGAGTCATCTAATTCACCTTGTGTGGAAACTCGTAGGGCACAAAACTTTTAAGGCAACAGCCAGTGAGAAAAAGAAACTAAATGACATGAAAAGCAAGCGCAGAGAGAGAGAGAGAGAGAGAGAGAGAGGGAGAGAGAGAGAGAGAGAGAGAGAGAGAGAGAGAGAGAGAGAGAGGGAGAGAGAGAGAGGGAGAGAGAGAGAAGCCATTGTTTTTTTACCAATTTTTTTTACATTAAGAAGTCATGAGAAAATATATACCCTAGCACACAGATGTCTAACATTAGGCTCGGGGACCAAATCCAGCCCGCCAAAGGATCCAGTCCAGGCCTTGAGATGGTGATGATGATGATGATGACGATGATGATGATGAGATATTATAATAATCACTTTAGTTCAGGTTCCACATTCAGAACAATTCAATCAGAAGTGGGTCACAGCTGTAATAATCTACAGCATAAATAATCTTAGTAAATGTAAGTATTTTTCACATATTTACACTAAAACAAAGTAGAATTTCACAAAATGTTTAATTACTCTGTGAATAAATATGAAGAACCTGAAATGTTTCAAGACAAGTCAATGCAACTTTAAGAATAATCTGCCTGATATTAAATATTAAATACCCACTATGATCTGCAATTCATAATGAACATGTGGAGATTATAAATGGAGGCATAATATTGTTAAAAGTAGGCTTATTTTTTCATTTGTTTCATGATATCCACATTATTTGAAAGCATAGTTTGTCAAAGTAAATATTTTCATTATTTAATTTGCCTTTTTTTACTCTAAAATATAGACATGTTTTGAAGTTGACATTATTTATTTAATATTATGTTATTATTTCACTTATTTGGTCCAATTCAGTTAAATTTATCCTGAACTAAAATGACTTTGACATCATTTATAAACCCCAAAAATAAAGGTCAAAGGTCAATTTTGTAAAGTGAGCATATGAAATTTATTTTAAAATCATGGTCATTATTATTATTTTTTTTTTTATGAATTTCCTTCAGGTTTTAAGTGTTTTATAGAATATCATATAAGACTATCACACTAATTTGTCAAAGTCATTATATGAATTCTTCAGTTGCCAGGTCTATGTCACAGTCCTCAACAGTATTTTATTTACTTGGTTTTTATAAGAAAAGGTTTGAGCCAAATCTGAAGAAAATAGATAGAATGGGATGGACAAAAAAAAAAAAAAAAAAAAAAAAAATCAATGCAACTTAGTTACAGTGTGAAGTTTGGAGTGTTTTCTGCTGCGAGGAGGTTTTGTCACTGTATTTTCTTTTTAAAACACCAGGATTTAGTTTTGGAAAGAGTTCTTGAAATGCAACACCGTTTAAAATCACTTTCAGTTGGTGTTTGTAGCTGTGTTTGGATGATGACAGGCAAACAGCCAACTATGATGATTCATTGTGAAAAGTAGTGCATGCAGAAAAAGAAACTGGTAAAGCCTTTTGTCGCTGAAGGAACACACTGAAACATTGCACTGTTGTAATAAAGTACTGTCCTATAAAGCAAACAGGCAGTAACTACATTTTTTGGTGAAAATTAGTTATTTTATTTTTTACAACATTCAAATTATTCTTTGTCATATAATAAAATATCTCATCTCAAATGTCTGTCGTTTTGGAGAAAATTGGTGAGTGTTTGTACAGTAACTGTAAAAAAGTACTAGTAAAACAAAACAAAAAGTGAGTAAAGACCATTACTGTGTTCTTACCAATGTCCATTTAGGACCCTTCCCCAATAGTTTACAGTCAATCACTGTATTAGACTGAAATAGATTATGGAATTACTGTATTTTCCGCATTAGAAGGTGCACTGTCAATGAATGGTTTTTATGAAGGTTTTCATATATGAGGGGTATTAAGTGAAGTCAAAATCATGAGATAAAAAGTCAAAATGATGAGATAAAAAGTCCAAATTATGAGATAAAAGTCAAAATTATTAGATAAAAAGCTTCAATTGTGAGATAAAAAGCTAAAATTATGAGATAAAAAGGTAAAATTACGAGATAAAAAGTCAAAATTATTAGATAAAAAGTCAAAAGTATGAGATTAAAAAGTCAAAAATATGCGATAAAAAGCTAAAATTCTGACATAAATATTTTGGTAGAACTAGGTAATACACAGTAACAATAGTTCCTCATGTCCAATAATCTACCTACAACTACTCGTGCTGAACAACAAGAGACCTTTAAGGTCATTTTTCTCAGTTTGGTGTCTGTACAGTTACTGCCTTTTTACTTTGTAGGACAGAATACTAATGTGAAATGTTCTGGAACACATCTCTAAACCCCTCAAATCTGTTTATAGTAACACATTTCTGCGACACTGAGGTTCAGTTTGTTGCCTGTATTGTGCGGTGGTTAATCCCACTCACCTATCCATTAGTCTTTGAATAAGCAGCCGCGACAAACACTTCTTAACACAACAGATACCAAGCAGCAAATTGGATGTGATAAGCAGATGGGTGTTTCAGATGATGAGGAGACCTGGCTGCGTTCCACCTGCTCAGGTCTTTCACCAATCACACACCTTTAACCCTGCAGAGGCAAAGGGTAACGGCATCTGTAATACCATTTGTACGCTTCCATTCAAACAGAATTGGCTCAGAGCACAAGTGGATTTCAAATTAAAAAACAAAAAAAAAAATGTATTAAAGAGAATGTGTTATCTGTGTCTGTGCAGAATGTTTTCATTTTAGATTCCGTCAGTATTTTTTTCCCAAAATGTCCAACTACTACACACCAAATGCAACGGGGAATTCTCTTTTGTTTTGTCCAAGCTACTAAATAAAAACTGAAAAAACAATCCATGTTGCTGCCAGAAGGGGACAGTCTGTGTTCACACAATAGAAAAAAAACTAAATATTGCCCCCCCCCCCCTCCCCCTTGTAAGTGTGGACACATTTAGGATGGAGAGACGTGGAGGGACATTTTTATTTATTTTTTTAGACTTTTGGTGGTTTTCTTGTCACCTTCAGTTACTGTGACTGGACGTTTATGATGCATGTGTGGGTTTGTCTGGGCTTGTGGTTGTGCTAGTTCTGTTTGTGCCAATGCATATATAATGATTTACTCTGAGTTTGTGTGTTTGTGTGTTTGTGTGTACGTGTCCTCGTAGGTGTGTGCCTCTCGTGCATGCTGCTCCCCACACCTGCCCTTTGGCTGTAGTTGCATTAAACATTTCATTAACGTCAAACACCATTTATATCGGCAGATTAAACTGGCCCACTCACGTAGATGCTCAGATAGGAACCCTCCCCCCAAAACCGCCCACACACACACACACACACACACACACACACACACACACACACACACACACACACACGCATACTTGTTTCTATGTCTAGTTTGTAATCAAGTAGTCATTGGGTAGTGAAGGTGAGCAATTTTTTTGATTAAATTAAATAAAAATAGAAATACATGAATAAATAAAAAAAAATTATAATTTAATAAATACATAAACATAAATAAATTAAGTAATAATATATAATTTTAATAAATATAAATGATTAAAAATATGAAAAAAAATTAAATTAATAAATATTTTAAAAAAATACATAAAAAGAGTAACTAAACACTTCTTCAAACTTTTGAAAAATACATGCTTTACTTTAGACCTGTTTCCCCTCATGCCTTATGGGGACTTATGAAAAAAAAAAACAAATTAATGTATTCATAACGTCACATCGTTTATATTTAACCCTCGTGGGGACCTGAGTTTGGTCCCCATAGTGTCAGAGGTCCTCATGGCGTGACTGTGTAAACACATTGATGTCCCCATAAAAACAGGAATACATACACATACACATACACACACACATACACACACACACACACACACACACAAACAGACTCATTTAAATGTTTCATGAGGACCAAGTTTGTAATCAAGTAGCCATTGGGTAGTGACTGTAAACATATCTTCTACTTTTTTTTAAATAAAATAAAACAAAATAAAAAAATAATGATAAAATTAGAAAATGTAATTAAAAAAATATATAAATAATAATCATAATAATAATCTAAAATAAATACATGAAAATAATAATATTAATAAATAAATACAATTATTAAAAATACATGTGAAAAATGAATAAATACATTAAATAAATAAATATACAAATAAAAAAAACAATTTAAAAAATAAATAAAACCAAATAGTAAAATTAATAATAATAAGGAAACACATATTCAAACACCCCTACACACACACACACACACACACACACACACACACACACACACACACAGATGCCGTCAGGAAAAACTGAGGTGACACATTTGAAATGGGGACATGAAATTATACAGAGACATGAACCCACTTTACCAGGGTGACAAACACACTCACAAACAAATGCCATGAAAAACCTTTACCAGGAGACTGTGTTCTTTAGTTGCCTACTCTGCATAAATGCACAATGGTTGTATATGTGTGTGTGTGTGTGTGTGTGTGTGTGTGTGTATGTGCGTTTATGTGTATGTGTCTGGCATGGATATGTCAGACTAGGAGCTCAGTGATTATGTATGAATGAGAGAATGAAAAGAAAAAGAAGTCTAAAACAGATGAGGGTGGATTTGCCAGAGGTTAAATGTGCTACGTGATAGCATCCTGCACATTAGCAATGATTCATACATCAGGAGACAGACCTAAACATGGAGGCTGAAAAGAACTGGAGTTAAAATATTAATTGGACATATCTAACTAGGCTGTTTTTATTTCTATGATTAATTGAAGCTAAAATGTTTTTTTTTTTTTTTTTTTTGCTTGCACGCACTAAAAATGATTTAATTGTCAGTCACCAATTAGCTGGGTTTTCGCCTGTATACAGTGCTGCCTCTATTTATGAAATTAATTTGTTCCAGAAGTGGTTTCATACCATTAATTTATTGTAAATAAAGTCGCAATTTACATGTAAAAGGCCTGATTTGGTCAAAGGCCTCCAATACTACCGCTCAAACCCTTTAAAAATGATAAAAATGTACCAATTTTGTATGAAATATCTGTTAAAAGTAAAAGAGTAAAAGTAAAAGTTTTATATTTACTTTATTGGTCTCAGTGGGTAAATGTGTCTTCACTGACTGAACATTAAACATTAAACCATTAAAATGAACAAGACATGTCAGTCATTTCCATAATATTGCAGTTGTTTTAATTGCAATTTTCACCTTCAACAATATTTGTTGACCACCTACGCAATGCTTTAATATCCAGGGGTGTTTGCTGTTCCTCAGAACCCTCACTTCCACCCTCCATCATCAGATCAGTGAATATGGCGGATGCTTTTTCTGAAACTATCGCCTCAGTCACTGTATCTCCTTTATCTAAATGAGTAACAGTTTCTCCATCTGGTTGTTCGGTCATGACCTCTTTTTTGATATCACACAGATGCCTTTCAAAAGGGTCACTGCTTTTAAGGCCAGATTCCTTTGCAATAACACTCAACCACGTGCCACTTCTGTTTCACTTCTGTTGATAACACAGCCTGCTTCTTCTTTTCATTCGCACCAGGAATCACTTACTTTGGTCTCATGATGAAAAACAAATACGTACTGTAATAAAGTTTAAATGAGAACACTGGGAAAAACTCATGAAACAACAGTAACTCTGTGATGAATGAGGGTCAATGGATCACGAAAAGCATCATGGGTAACTCCTTCATAGCCAATGGGATGCTACGTATATGATGTATTGATTTGATTTTTGATTTGATTTGAATGATTTATTTCGAACATGTGCAAAGTGCAACAATATTCAATACAGCAATAATAATAATAACAATGACATGTTCGAAAAGGAGTAGGATGAAGCATAAGCTTATTTAATCCTACCCCTTCTTCACTTCCTCAACAACCTAAATACATCTTGTAGTAATATAGTGCATAGTACAAAAAAGATGATAAATAAAATAATAACAATAACAATGATAACAATACCAATAATCAATAACTGAAGTACTAAACATAGACATATATACAAAAAAAAGAAAAAAAAAAAAAAAACTAAAAACAAATGAGCAGATAGGAAAGTAGGTAACAAATAGAGTTTTTTTGTTGTTGTTTTCTTTTTTCCCTCCCTTCCTTCTTCTTCTTTTCCCTTTTTTTCTTTCCTTTTTCTAATTTTTTTGCATTTTGCTTTCATTTTTTATTTTATTTATTTTATTTATTTTATTTTATTTTTCTATTCATTCACTTATTTTATTCATGTATTTATTCATTTATTTATTTTTTATATCTTTTAACCCCACAGAGGGGGAGTCAACATTGCTTCAGATCAGTACATATTCCAGTCTTGCAGACATATACTAGACTATTTAGTGCATGTGTGTGACCATCATCGGTCCTCCCCGAAAGCTGAGCAGACATCCCCCATTAGAACTCTCCCTTACAAGCCAGTGAGTGCAGTGCTGCACCTCAGTGATGTGCGGAGGAAACAAAGGCTAGACAGGATGGACAGGACGAATGGGGACAGTAACCAACAGGCAGTGCTATTGTAATTAAAGACTGCAAGGTGATGTGTTAGTCCCAACCACCAACTGTCCTTCAATACAAAACTAAAAAATAAATAAGTAGATCAGAAAAAGAGGAGAAAACCAAACCAGCACAAAAGGAGAAACAAAAAACAAAACAAAAACAAAAAACAAACAAAAACAAAACAAAACAAAACAAAAAAAAAATTTAACAATCGGCACTGAGCACCACAACCGTGGATGTCCTGATAGTACAAAATAGAATGCAATGTAATAGAATAAGCCAGAGGAGGACACCAGTGCAGAAGAAAACGAGTCTAGTGTAGAGATTGTGGAGAGATTCTCAGCACATTCTGGCGAGTCCCATCATTCGTTGAAATGGGACTCAGTAGTAGCTGGTGAGACCCGATCAAACATGCAAGTGTGAAAGACCCCGAAGCCCAGAACAGCAATCACGACAAGGCAGGGCCAATTCAACAGGGCAACCCCCACCTCGGGCCGCAGGAGCCACAGGACGCCACCCCCAGAGAGCCACCGGGGCCACTGTGAACGACACAAACCCGGAGAACAAGAGGGAGCAGCTACAGACCCCCCCCAGCGCACCAAGACCGACCCAGGCGGCCCGCAGATATGTACATTACATAGTTACCTACAGTACATACAGTAATATACATATTTATGTCTCGTGGGTTTCAGTTTCTGTGACATCCCAGTGGTCAAGGCATACTTTAAATGAGGAGCATGGACCCAGGCGTGGCAGCAAAGTATTTTTTTTATTAATATTTTCTGCAGTGAACATGCACCAACCAACAAGCCTCTTTCTCAAATGACACGTACCTCTATATATACACACAAATACCAAAAACATAATTGGACCATACCATTCACACAGGGGAAACTTAAACTACCCCTTTAATCATACATACCTAACCTCTAAAATATACACACCTAAGTTTTATATATATATATATATATATATATATATATATATATATATATATATACATTGATCCTAAATCAAAACTCCGGTACAACTTCCCAAGTTGTACCGCTCTTAGAACCTTTAAATGGTGGTCTTTTGGCCCGACGCACCACACCTGAGCAGAACAACACACCTGTAAGTTGACAGCTCTTCCCCTTCTCTCCACTACACACTCACACACAACACCTCCAATGGTGATATATTCCATCTCCTTCCCAATTTACTGTGATATCTGTGCATTCTGTGAATTGTGGGGGATGGCAGTGCACCCCTCGACCGGACCAATTCACCCCTGCGTCGCCTAAAAATGTACAACACTCATAGTAATAATAATAATTAATAAATACTGTCTATAAAACAAACATGTTTCTTTATTCACTTTATTCCCAATTAAGTTTTTAAATCATGATACCGTGACAGCGACCCGTCGACACAGTTTCGTTTCGTAAATTACATTTTCTTTTGTATTCAGAGACGAAAACTTGAAGTATTGGTTTTTCGTTACTTAGATTATTCTTTAGCTGGGTCTTTTGTAAGTCGAGGTACCACCGTATTTCTGTATTACACACATATTCAACAATATTTCTTTAGTATAAACAGCCACACAGATGGAACAAACTGAAACACCGAACTGTGTTTGTGTCGGTGTAAAGTCACAGCTTCTAAGTCGCATGATGCAGCAACAACACGACGTCATTCCAACCTCAAGACGAACAAGAATCAGAAAATCATTGTCACCTGTGTGTAAATGTAAAAATAGATTTAGTCACGTCTGCATGTTATGAGTGACATAGAAGATGGTGGAATGCCAAACTTCATCCGTAAATGACTCCAATCTACAAGTAAGTCATTTAAATTGGCTGTGCTAAAACCAGACAGGATACAAAGTGCTGAAGTAGCAGGAAGCCCTAATGAGGACACTGGTGGCAAGTGTGTGTGTGTGTGTGTGTGTGTGTGTGTGTGTGTGTGAGAGAGAAAATCCTGCTACGAAAAGCCAATTGCCAGAGCTTTCATCATTAAGATGGAGTAAAGCTACAGAGAGTTATCTGCTTTATTTCGCTGAGGTCCAGTCTTCCTTTAAAATTCTTAGAAAGAAAAGACCCCGTAATGATAGTAACATATCTTCAACTTAAGCCTCCGCAATATCCTCAAACACGCGATTTTCTCTTTCTTTTTCTTTTTTTTTTTCTTTCCTTTTCGAGGAGATGCTGCAGAACATACAGATGACAGGATGTACTGTCTGTGCTCCATGGACCAATTTCTCTTCCTCATTCCATCTCTGTGTCAGGTGTCTATGAAGAGGTTAATTTTCCACTCCAGTAACAAGCTCAACTGATGACAGACCATCTCCCGGGGATTTTCTCGCCCCCTCGGCCCCTTGTGCCCTCCAGGCTTTATTTAGTATTTAGCATTAGAGAAAAGTGCTGTGATTAAAGCGAACTTGGGTGGATTTGATTAAAGGGGACATGGAGTGGACCTGACTCAAGGGTTTATTTTTCTGTTTTTTTTTTGTTTGTTTTTTTTCCCTTCACTGATTAATTGGGATATTTCTTATCCCACTCCCAAGGCCGTGGCAGAATGCAGCGTCAGATCCCCCCCCCCGTCTTCTTTAAACACAAACCCACAGAAGTAGAAGTGAGCTTTCTGAACCGTTTAGGTGCCTTAAGTGTGTTTAAATGCAATGCTGAGCAGATGAAGGACAATCAATAATGGAGAGGAGGTTTGTGGAGGTAGAACTGGGATGGATCTAGTGAGTCAAAGGGAAAGTTGTTTAAAGTACAGCAGGGTAAAGATGGTCAACACATGGAAGAGTCATGGTGACCTGTGCATAAAAGAGCCTGTTGACCGTATTAACTGTCATTTACAACAAAAACAATCTATAATATGCAAACAGTTAGTTAAATTAATGATGTTTTTTTAGTACAATAGACACATCTATATCACATACTTATGTTAATATGACAGCCTTCATAATTTTATTGGCTTTTGATTGATTAATCTACATCGCTTTGTTTCAATTCTTATTCCAACCACATGCACTTTTATATGTCAGCCCAAGCAACTGAGAGGATGGATGGATGGATGGATGGATGGATGGA
>CM035790.1:17825615-17866492 GCA_020466265.1 Siphamia tubifer
ATGAGACAAGAAATGGATAATTATGAGATTAAAACTCTAAATTATGATATAATAAGTCACAATTTATGATTTACGACTTATTTTCAAACTGTTGCAGTTGTCTAGTTTGAAACAGTAATGAATCTATCCTGAGAATGTAAGATATTTATACAAAAATGTAGAGTAAAAGTAAAAAAAATACTCAAGTAAAGTACAGATACCTAAAAAGTACAGTAAAGGAAGTACTTCTACTTTTCCACTTCTGGTCAGAACCCTTATGTGTGTGAAGTGCTCAGTTAGAGAAACCCACACACAGTATCATCAAAACTATTTAATGCATTGTTTTTGTCATGTCTGTGCCCTGGAACAGATAAAAAAAAAAAAAATAATAATAATATTTTTTTTTTTTTACTTTACTTTCACTCCCTGGGTAATAAAACACCTCACACCACCAATCACTACATGATATCTAAAAATTCACAGTGATGCCACAGTAGGAATTTTAGCTCAATTCGTATTATGCTCTCATTTTTATGTATGTATGTATTTGCCAAAATACAAAACAAACAGTGATTTGAACATAATAAACCCTTCAAAATTCTTACTTTATGCTCAGCCATGTTAAAAAGATGAAAGGAGACTCATTATAATGCTCTACTAACAGAAAAAAAAAAATGCTAATAAATATTCACTCTTTGGCACAGCCTCATAAATATACAGCTGAGCCACTTTTACACTACTAAACCATTCATTTACCTTTTCTTCGCTACCTCGAGACAACCTTTTTAAACTGAGGTGGAGACAAGAAAAAAAAAAAAAAAAAAGCATTACATCTTTTTTTTTTTTTTCCGAAAGCTTCTGACTGAGTTCGTCGAACATACAATCTAACCGTCTTAAATGATTAAAAAAAAAAAAAAAATACCATCCAGATCCATTTGCAGCCAATAACAGATTATGAGTTTAAATTACTGCCATCTTCACTTTGTCTGACATTTTACATCAGTTCAAGTGCAGCTGCCAGTTGGAGCAGAAGACAGTTATACACCATGATACTTGAGTGGAAAAAAACACTGCTGACTTTTACTGCAGCTAAAATGTAAGCTAAGGTTTAAGGTCAGTTTCATAAATGTGTAGCTTGAAAGGTACGCTGCTAAGTGTGTTCTGCTCTGGCGCCGTACTTGCCCCCCCCCCCTTCTCCTCTCTGCATGTATATTTATTTCTAATAATTTTGAGAAGGCAGTTAAAAGGTCAAGCACAGCAGACTTTTAACACAGCCCAAGTAACGCTCATCCTGACTATGTCTGAATCAAAGAGTCCATTAGAGTCTTAAATATCAGAGAGCTACGCTAACATTTAGGAGCCCATATTTATGCATGAGTATGAATGAAATGACCTTATGCTGCCGTAAACAAATCAGGAAGTCGATAGCTGTCACAACAAAAAACAATGAAAAAAAACAAAAAACGTTGAAATGAAGTTGAAATGAACAAATGTTAAGTCTGTTAAGACTTGATGTTGGTGGTGTTTGCATGACATTTTGGCAGTTGGACTGACGTGGTATACTCACAGCTGCAGCTTTTTAACATAAAAAGAGAGATTCTTCCATATCATATATTGGGAGATTTATTAATTTTTTTTGGTTGAATTAATGAAAAAAAAAAAACCCAAGATTTTCCAGATCTATTGTTTAAAAATAAGTTCTTATCTCACTAAGTAAAATTACTTCATTGCTGTACTTAAGTAGATTTTTTTAGGTATCTGTACTTTACTTGAGTATTTATTTTTCTGTCAACTTTTTTACTTTTACTCCCTACATTTGTTCATAAATATCTGTACTTTATATTCTTTACATTCACAGAATAGACTCGTTACTTTTTCAAACTAAACAGATGTGACAGTATGAAAAATAAGTCACTTCAGAGGGAAAATCAGTGGAGGAGAGAAACTGTGACTTTATATATTATAGTTATCTCACAATTTGGACTTTTTATCTCATCATTTAGATTTTTTTATCACTTAATTTTTACTTTTTATCTCATAATTTGGACTTTTTATCTCATAATTTGGACTTTTTATCTCACAATTTTAACATTTTATCTTAAAATTATGCATTTTTTTTACCTCATATGTATAACTTTTTTAAAATCTCATGATGTCACATCCTTAAATCATATGACTTTTTTCCCCATTTTTCCTAAATTTCCTGTCCCTACCCACAAAACTGAGTACTGTGTCCTGACACTTTCTACACAGTAACTCACTTTTAAAGGGTATAATTTCGATACTTTTGAGACTTTTCCTGGTTAAATAAGTATGATTTCATTCATGGCAAAAAAAATAATATTTTTTTTACTTTTTACTTTTGTACTTTATTACAATTGAGAAATTTTACTTTTTTTTTTTAAACTTGTACTTAAGTAGACGAGTTGAATCAGTACTTTTCAGTACTTTTTTCACATAAATAGTTACTCCTTAGGGGATTTTTTTTATTTTAAGAATGACATATTTTGACTAGAAATTAGAAAAATACACTTAGTAAAGTTTGGATTTTTGCAGTGAGTCAGTTTTGTCTGTGTTGCTATGGCGATACTACCCGGTGCTTGTAGTAAATATATAACTAAAAAAAGCACAGACTAAAAGCTCAATAAATCAATTTTTCAAACAACAGAACACAACTCAAACGAGTACTTAAATATCTTGAGACAAATATCTAACAGTGGATCAGTGGATGTGGTGAATAATTTAATAAAGCAACAGACAAACGATTACAAACTACCACCACCACGAAGCTAACACTTAGCAAATCAGACTCTACAAGTATTATTTCTCTACTGTTAAAATACACTGAATGAGCCAAAGCAGAACAGAAAAATAAAGGTTGTATTATGAAGCCGTGATGAGAATTTTTGTCTTTTTCTTTTCTGTTTTCTGATCAAAAATTACTTATATGTGTGCTTCTATGAAACTAGTCTTTATATTATTTGACATTATATTTTATACAAAAATCTGTATGTAACATGATGAAAAGGACACAAAATTTAATGTCTCTTTATTCTCGCAAGGGGACACTTTAGGAATCACGTTTGTGTTTAACAAAAAGCAAAATCATTCATATACGTTTAACTGGACATGTTCTGCATGTAACATAAGTGGACACGATGGGTTACATACAAAAACTTACATGACTGGATTAAAAAAAACACCAAGATCATCAAGTATAACAGAGTGTCTTTATTTTTAGCAATACATAAGATAATTTCTGACCACATGGTCGAAATAAAATGCACTGACACACTGTAAACCCAAATGTTCAAAATAATTAAACATATTAAGTTGTGAATACTCAAAGTTTCAGTAATAGTACTACTAACTCAAATGTATTAAGTTGCTGTAACTTGTTCTTTTTAAGCTAATATTTTTTAATTAAGGGGAACTATTGTGGATATAAGTGAACATAACTTAAAAACATAGATGAGGTCAAACTTAGTGGAATTAAGTCATTATTTAATTAATATTGGACTGTTAATTCTATTGTTTCAAATAAGGATGATTGAAAAAAAAATTAAATTAACTGATGTAGTATGATGAATCTAATTTTAGATCACTTCAAATAACCACCAATATCTATCACACCAAAAAAATACAATCACAAAACACAGTAATTTTATTCAGGGGCGGCTGTGGTTCTGTTGGTAGAGCGGGTCGTCAATGGCTGAAGGGTCAGAGGTTCATGTCCCATCTCTGTCTGTCCACATGTCCAAGTGTCATGGGACAAAGACACTGAACCCTGACTTAATCTCCCAGTAGGACTGACAGAACCTTAGATTAATAAGTTAATGTTTTGATTTAAATATACTTTAATAAGCATTTAAATTTTAAGTTCTGGAAAATTTAATTTTTTAAGTTTCATCAAGTTAAAAATAATTGAGTCAATCGATTGACTTAAACTTATTGGGGTTTACAGTGCACTTGATTAGCTTCTAGAAAGTAGCTTCAGCAATTAGCTCCTCCATTGTTTTGAATTACACCGAAATGATTCCAATGTAAAAAAAAATGTCCCGGCGGTGAACAGGTTAAAAAGGTTTCACATAATATTGGAGAAAAGCCATAAGGTTGAAGCTTCTGAATTAGTATGGAAATAAAAACCATTACCAGTGCTCTGAACCACAGCTATCTCCACTGAATTTAACCACAGCATCATCATAAGCCAAATAAAATCCTCTTTTTTTTTTTTTTTTTTTTTTTTTTAAAGAGCAGAGAAAGTAGAATAAAAGAAAAAGTGCTTACACAGTAGGTAACTCATGTGTCACATTTTATTGAGACGTCACAGTCTACACGATGTGACAAAACACCAAGTAAATAAGCCATAAAAGCTTAACAATTCTATATATCAGACCAAAGTAAATAGTAGGTTTTCACAGACAGACACAAGAACCCAGGACGACCAATTAGAAGGAAACCCCAGAGAGAGAGAGAGAGAGAGAGAGAGAGAGAGAGAGAGAGAGAGAGAGAGAGAGAGTTAGAGAGATGGTGAGAAAGAAAGGCTAAATGTTGAAACTCTAATTGGTCTGAAGTGGAGAAACGTGTGTATGTGTGCATGTACATGTGTGTGTGTGTGTGTGTGTGTGTGTGCAGCAGCTTGTATGTGCAACAGTAAAGCAAAGTAATTAGGTGTTGAAGAGCCTCTCATTATAATAGACTGTTGTTAATTAGAAGTAGTGGTCTTTTCAGATACTGCAATGCAACTGTAATGTCACCACCATCCATTGGATACAAACGTCTGTGATTATTTATTATTTATTTAAAGAATGTCATTGAATGTTATTGTAAAGATCACACACAGGCCACCAGCAGCAAAAGGATAGAAAGAAAAAAGATAAAATTGAATAAAAAATCTAAGAAATGTCTTTGGTACTAATTGCTGTTGAAGTTTGTAAGATGAATTCTAGGGTTGTACCGAATAAAACAGCATTATCACAGGATTATATATTTAAATAGTGAAATACAGTGTTTTTATAGGTCACATTATTTATATGAAAAAAAAAAAAAAAAAAAAAATAAATAAATAAATAAATATATATATATATATATATATATATATATATATATATATATATATATATATATATATATATATATATATATATATATATATATATATATATATATATATATATATATATATATATATAGTATAGTGGTTGAAAGTGAAAGGCAATTAATTTTTCAATCCTCTTCAAATCATTCGACTCAAAGTATAATTACCAAAGTATTTATTTTTTTTTTTTATCATAGTCAACGATGTAAAATGAAGTGTTAGGACTTTATTTGGCCAAAATATGACTGAGGCAATTATGCTACGAGGTTAATATATTTGTGGATTTAACTAATAAACATCCAAACATTCTCATATTCTTTTTATTTAGCATTTTTGCCTGTAAATCATGTATTTTCAAATATTTAATTTGCTATATTTTATTTAACTATTCTTAAAAACTCAGAGTAAATTCAATGTTATGACAAGTTTTGGAAAATTTGGAAGGTTTTCTGTAATTTCCCCCCCAAAAAATGAAGTAGATGACTGGAATGATGAGCTGAACTGATGTTTTATGCATTTTTTTCATTGTATCTTGTTTTTTGTTTTTTTTTTTAATTTAAATTTACACCTTAATATTCATGTATATGATGCTCTGTGTGTATACAGATATTTACATAGATATTGGCATTCGCTTATTTAGTGATTTTTTTTTTTTAATTTAGTGATTAAAAATGTAGATAGTAAAAGTAAAAGGTTGCCAGAAAGTAAAAAATCTACTTAAGTACAGTAATGAAGTTACTTTCCACCTCTGTCAGATTCCAAAAGGAGCGTGGAAAAGTGATTTTCAGCAGAATGACACCTTTAAAATCTTCATCAGTGAGGTGAAAAACAACTAAAAGAGTTAAAAATCACTACATATCATCTGGTCGTGTTGACGTTACTGCAGCGACTGTGGAGGAAGACAGTTCCAGTGATGTCAGCGAGTCTTTCTATTCACATAGTCTGATATTTTTTACCATAAACTGTGACTTTACTGACTTGGAAATGTATCTTTTAAATTGACATACTTCACTTTTGCCTGTGGCTGTGATGCAATGATTTTTCCTGAAATAAGGTCCCATGAGCCACAGTGATACTGAGCAGGACTTTAACACTGACACAGAATATGTATACATCATACTATTTTCTATAACTGTATACAATTTCTACAGAGGTGGTTAAAGTAGAGTTGTGAAAAAGTAGAAGTACTTATTCAAGTCCTTTACTTAAGTAAAAGTAAAAAAAATAAATAAATAAAATATATATATATATATATATATATATATATATATATATATATATATATATATATATATATATATATATATATATAGAATTTCACAAATGTAATAAAGTACAAAAGTAAAAAGGAAAAGTGCATTTTTTTTTTTTGCATTGAACGCAAATATTATTATTATTTAACCAGGAAAAATTGGAAATGCTTCGAAAGTAGTTTAAAAGTGAGTTAGTGTGTAGATAATGTGTTTGATAGTGTCACTGTACTCAGTTTTGTGGGTATGGACAGAGAATTTAGGAAAAATTGGGGGAAAAAAGTCATAATTGAGATAAAAAGTCATCAAGAGATTAAAAAAAAAATGCATCATTTTAAGAGAAAAAGTCAAAATTGTGAGATAAAATGTTAAACTTGTGGTACAAAAAGTCAACATTTTGAGATAATAGTTTCTCTCCTCCACATTTATTTTTTTCCTCTGGTGACTTATTTTTCATACAGTCACATCTGTTTAGTTTGAAAAAGTAACAAGTCTATTCTGAGAATGTAAAGAATATAAAGTACAGATATTTATGAACAAATGTAGGGAGTAAAAGTAAAAAGTTACCCGAAAAATAAATACAGTACAGATACCTTAAAATATTCCTTCAGTGCAGTAATGAAGTACTTTTACTTAGTTACTTTCCACCTCTGGTTTTCTATCTTTTAATGTTAATGAAGCATATTAATATAACCACCTGAGTTGAGGAAACTATTATCTAGCAGCAGTTTATGCATGTGTGTATTATAATATTAGACAATTATGTGAAAACCTTTTGGTATATAATCAAATGTATCAATGTTCAATGCAAATGTAACTTTTACAGTATTTACTACAGATAATTTATGTAGAAATATATAACTTGTATAGACTATATACTTACAGTCTCTTGTCTCTCCTGCCTTTTTATCTATTTTTTTCCTCATCTTTTTATCTATAATTAACATGTTTAAAGTACTGAACTGTAACAGATCAGACATTTTTCAGTTTGTCTGAATGTACCTCAGTCTAATAAACCTATGTACATCACTGGTTCCCATTCGCTTTTGGTTTGTCACCCCATTTTAACATCACAAAACAAGCAAAATAGAGATTTTTTCTTGGATAAAATGTATTTGTTTATGATAATTTAATAGTTTGCTGTACTATGTTGCAAATTAATGTTAATTTTAGATGACATTTAATCTATATAATGTATATTATTATGGATGGAGGGAAAAAAAAGCCAGGTGTAAATTATTTTCCTTGGTCAGAATATGTACAGTCAGTCCAGTTTGTATTTAATTAATACTGAACAAACAATAACTCAAACAATTATTATTATTTATTTTTTTTATGAAAAAGCTGCAGGAGCTGAAACTGACCACAATGAACAGATAAACAGAACCACAGTGCTTCAGTTTCAGACTTTTATGGATTGTGATTGTCACACTAAATTGACCATATATTATTTATTCATTTATTTAATGTTATAACCAATTTATGAGATCATTTAAATCCCAGGATAGTTTCTGTTGTCATTGTGATTCAAAAAGAATACACACATTTGTTTGATCATAAATGGTTTCAACAAACCAATGGTCATTAGTGAAGGAAACGTTTTGTATTATCAGTCATATTCTCTGAAAAATGACCCAAAAAAAAAAAATAAAAAATCACAAATTCTGTTGGTGTATGTAAACTTATGAGCCAGTTCAGGTTCAGGTAGCTCCATCTTTAGTGTTTATCGATGTGACATTCAACTTATAATGAAATCAATTGTCCACATTTTGTATGTATACTTGTTTAAACATATTTTAGATGTATTTCTTAAGACATGACCTTTGTTTGAAACCACAGTGTAATTTCATTTTAACTGTTACGTAACTACATCGACCTCGATAAGACCATGAGCTGGATTTCTTAAAAAAAAAAAAAAAAAAAAAAAAAAAAAAAATGTTAGTAGACCTGAAGGGTGGCTAAAAAGATTTTCTACAACAGCCAACATTGTCACTTTACACATACTGACAGCATGTTTAAATGTAAATATGTAGGGTGATATTTATAATCTGCTATCCCCTTCCACTGGACACTAAGTGCTGTTGTTCCTGTACTATGTGTCAGTAACGTCCCCATGACTTGTCATTTTTTTTTTCCTGCAGCAATGTCACCAGCACACGTTGCTGTGTATTTATTGTAGTTGGCAGATAGTGCAGTCCTGGTTTCTAAATTGCTACAGCAGCCATAGCCTTATATAGACATGCAGTATTTTGGAGTGAATCCCCCCCCAAGCACTCCAAAATCCAGAGCCTGTAGGTTTGCTGAAATCACACTGCTGATATGGAGATGCTGATGCAGATTTTTTTTTTTTTTTTTTTTTTTTGCACAAAAGATCATGTTGCAAGCTATCAGCAAGTCAATATTTATTGAATGGTGAGCTTGGCATACTAAACAGCAAGCTTGCATGGAATCTGGAGGAAAAGAGCAGCTAAGGATTCAGTTTTCTTAATTGTTTATATATCAGTGATGCACGGGCTAAGAGTGGGTGCCCGCGGTCACCTGCAGTCACGGGTCATTGAAAAATATTTTTAATGATATTCAGGTTACGGTTGGTTGGGTCGTTTGTCATTTGAGATAAACATTAAAATAACCTGGTAAATACACTTCATTAACTGAATGTCCGTGAAGGTGACGTACAATGTGGTCAGTATCCTACAGTATGGAGGGAGCAAGAGAGAGAGTCAAGTTAGGAGAGTGGAAGGTCCAGAAACATACAAATAAAAAAAGGAAGGTTTGGGACACGTTCACTGAGATTTTTAAAGATGATGAGTGGCTCACAGTGTTTTCTTTTCTGTGGATACTGGGTTCAAATGTCTCTTTGGATGTTACAGGTTGCCGACCCCAATGACATTAGATTTAAACACGGAAATAAATGCAGGTATTTATTTAATAATTTAATGTTCATAAAGACCATTGATTACATTTTTAGAATGTGGGCCAAGAAGTGGGTCGTGTTCGTCCTTTTCAAATATATATTTATTGTGAAAAAGTTTGCTTAAGGAGCGCTACCTGGACTCAAAATAAGCAATAATAATTAGAGGTGCTCTATTGGATAGGAAAATAGCAAGACAAAAAAGAAAGAAAAATTCCAAGGCACTCTCTTATAAGTGAAAATTAAAAAGCCTTTATTAAGTTGGCTTGGTTACAAAAACCTATAAAAAATCATATTAAAAAAATAAATTATATATATATATATATATATATATATATTATATGATTTTTTATATATTTATTGTGGTTGGAGTCTGGGGCAGGTTAGTTAAAAAAGTGGTCAGTTGGAGGTCGTTTATCGCATCACTGATCTATATATACAAACTGGATATTGATACAGCAGCCGTACACTAGATGTTGCGTTCGCTATATGTACGTCGATTAGGGTTAGGGTTAGGGTTAGGGTTAGGGTTAGGGTTAGGGCAGGAAGACTTATGGTTGGAGCGCATGCGCAGTTCACTGCCGTACCAATATCCGGCACCATATATATATATATATATATATATATATATATATATATATATATATATATATATATATATATATATATATATATATATATATATATATATATCAGAGGTGTCAAACATGTCCGGGGAAAAAATCCGGCCCTCAAAAGGGTCCATTCTGATCCCTGGGATGAGTTTGTTGAATGCAAAAATGACACTGAAGTTATAAATCATTTTATTTCAGGTTCCACATACAGACCAATTTAATCTGAACTGGGTCAGATCAGTACAATGCTATCATACTAACCTATAAATACTCACAACTCCAAACGTTTCTCTTTGTAAATGTAAAAATGTTCATGTCATTTTATTGTATTTACACTAAAATGATGATTTAAAAAAAAAAAAAATACAACTAACCTGAACAAAATGTCTGAAGGGCAAGTTTACCAATATTCCACCTTTTATGAAATGCTTTATGTATGTTTTGTTGATCTACTGTGATCTGTAAATGGTCATTTCCATGTCTAAATCATAAATTGAGCCATATTATTGTTAAAACTGCACATAGCTTTCTGAAGAAATTTAATTTTGTTCATGTTATTCGCATTGTTTTAAAGGATGTGAACATTTTCATCACATAATTTTACTTTTTTCGCTCTAAAACATAGAGAAAAGTTTGGAGTTGATGCAGTGTTTTATATTATTACGTTATTATTTCACTGCTCCGACCCTCTGCAGATTAAATTTAGCTTAATGTGGCCCCTAAACTGAAATGCGTTTGACAACTTTAATACTATATATTTCACTTTTCCCATGTTTTTTTTTTTTTTTTATTTGTACCTTCAACTTTGTTACATTTATGAGCAGACCTACTACAATATAAATGACCGACTCATAAACATATTCATACATTACGTGACAGTAGAGTTTAGGGATCAGTATGTAACTGCACCTGTGTAAAGCTACAAGCACTGACGACATGCATGATTTAATGAGTGTATGCGTAATGTAAATATAGTAAAAAAAAAAAAAAAAAAAAGGAAAGTAACATGATGTTCCTGCATAAATCAACATGTGTGCAACATTATATATTCAGGTTAAGCCAAGGCCATATGTAAATAGTTAACCATTTTCTATACAACCACTGCTCTTAAGTGATTTTGTGAGTAATGAAAGGATGGGAAGGATGGTGCTGGGGTTTTACAGGAAACAAAGGGGGAAACATGAATGAAATAAGAGAAGAAAGAGGATCTAAGGAGGGATACGAGATGAAAAAAAAAGCAGATGGATGAGAGAATTATCAAAATGTACATGGTGGCAAATGTAAGTGTAAAGTATAAGAGAGGGCTATGGGGTGAAAATAATACAGTGGTGAAGATAACAATGATAATATTTATGCTTTTATACAGTATTTATTATATATAACAGATCTTTCAAACACACACTGACCTATAACTTACAACACTCTTTAACATGTTATGACCTATGTGACCTCCTGGGTGATACATTATAGTGTGACCCTGTGTATGTTTGTGTGTATTGTCCTAAATGAAGCGTGGGAGAGTTGTGTAGTTAATATAAGATAAGTAGAAGGTTATGTCAACATTCTGTCATATCGATTTCTCTACAAGCTCTCTAACCTTTTTACCAACAGCCTTTTTATCCTCATCACTTTGTCTCCACTGCTCTCCTTGCCTCCTCCTCTTCTTGGTAAATACGTTTTGCTTTTCTTTAATGAGAATTTCTGAAAAAAAAAAAAAAAACAAAAACAGTGGACAGTGTCAAGAGATTGTCAGAAGGATTTTGGATAAAGACAGGTTGGCTTTGTGACTAATTATATCCATCCATCCATCCATCCATCCATCCATCCATCCATCCATCCATCCATCCATCCATCCATCCATCCATCCATCCATCCATCCATCCATCCATCCATCCATCCATCCATCCATCCATTTATCCATCCATCCATCCATCCATCCATCCATCCATCCATCCATCCATCCATTTATCCATCCATCCATCCATTTATCCATCCATCCATCCATCCATCCATCCATCCATCCATTTATCCATCCATCCATCCATCCATCCATCCATCCATCCATCCATCCATCCATTTATCCATCCATCCATCCATCCATCCATCCATCCATCCATCCATCCATCCATCCATCCATCCATCCATCCATCCATCCATCCATCCATCCATCCATCCATCCATCCATCCATCCATCAGTTTTACTCTGTAGACCAGAGCTCTTTCCACCCAGACTTCTTCATTTGTTCAGCTGGACAATTGTGGATGTAATTGTATTGTATGAATTCTGCGGTAATGGAGAATTTTGTGTTATCCAGGGGCAGAATGTACATTACTTTCCTGGAGAATGATATGACAACTGAAAACATCAGCAGGATCTTTCAGGTTTGTCAGTGTGGACATGGTCAATTAGACGTACAAGCCAACTGGTCAACACACACACATTATTTTCCGGGTCATACCAGATCAGATGTCAAAAATGTCAACATGAAATCCAACATTTGGTCAATTTGCTCATTACCAATTTTTTTAAATTTGTGTGTCCAATCAAAAGAGTGAAAAACAACTTGTTTTTAAATGAATTTAAATTTTCGATTGTGAATTCTCAATTGAATATGAAAGCAATGACTGATACACAGATTCATGTTGGTCGTCTGGATGGGAAATTTGAGTCATCATAAATGGAGATTAAGATAGAATAGTTTTTTCTAGTTTTGTTTCAAGTCATTTTGTTAAAAACTACTACATTTGTTTAATGAACACATTTGGTGAATATATTCCATTCTTTCTTGAGTCATTAACATGATCAATTTAGATTAAAAACAAATTACATTTAATTAAATTTTTTTTTTTGGTATTTTTACCTCAGTGAATTAATGTGACTTTTTCTGTATACATTTTACTTATTCACTTCTATTTAAGTGTTTATTTTCCCTCTCTTTTCTGGATGTTTTATGTTTTAGTATTAACTACTGTAGCCTTGTCTTTTGTTTATATGTTTGATTATTATGTGTTGCTTTGAAATACAGCTTAATAAAAAAAAAAAAAATAGATATACATTTAATTGTGATCAATTGAAATTATTCCACACCAACCTGGAATCTGTGCCTTAGGAGCTTCTTTTATTCAAGAGCTGCTCATAAGGTTAAATAAAGCTGAGTGAGACTGTGACAGGACCATTTGGTTGAGAACTACATACAGTACTTGACATTTTGGATCATTGGAAAGCTTCTCACACCCTGCCAAGAATCTGGACAGTCACCTAAAGGGATTATCTTTTAAACAGTCTAATAAGAGGCTGATTTATTATAAAAGCTTTACGTATTCAATCATCTAATACCCTTTACGTAACGTCTAAGTTGCGATTTAAATAGTATATATTGAAAAAGGTTGAGGGTGTACATCAATCAGTCATCCATTTTGAGAGATTAAAGTAATTACCGCAAACACATAAAACAATAGGCAGAGTGCTCTGCTCTTCCACCCAAGCAGATGGAAGTGTTCAGTCATGCAGAAAAGAAAACAAATGCACACTGCTGATTCTGGGATGGAAGGACCTATCTATCTATCTATCTATCTATCTATCTATCTATCTATCTATCTATCTATCTATCTATCTATCTATCTATCTATCTATCTATCTATCTATCTATCTATCTATCTATCTATCTATCTATCTATCTATCTATCTATCTATCTATCTGTCTATCTATCTGTCTGTCTGTCTGTCTGTCTGTCTGTCTATCTATCTATCTGTCTGTCTGTCTGTCTGTCTGTCTGTCTGTCTGTCTGTCTGTCTGTCTGTCTGTCTGTCTGCCTGCCTGCCTGCCTGCCTGCCTGCCTGCCTGCCTGCCTGCCTGCCTGCCTGCCTGCCTGCCTGCCTGCCTGCCTGTCTGTCTGTCTGTCTATCTATCTATCTATCTATCTATCTATCTATCTATCTATCTATCTATCTATCTATCTATCTATCTATCTATCTCATGACAGCTTTTCATCAAATCTTTGAGAGATTTTTTTTTTTTAGATGATGCAATTGTCCTCAAATACGGAGGACGATGCAATTACTGTAGAAGGACCGTTTTCCTATCGCCTACAAACAATTTTCCCAAAACAAACAAAAAAAAAGTGTGTGTATGGGGGGGGGCAATTCAAGACATGGCAAGGGTAGAATTTCCTGCCACTATATATGTTTGTGCGTCTGTGAGTGTGTGTGTGTGTGTGTGTGTGTGAAGTGAAACTTTCACCCCACAGGCTTCGATAGAAACTGATGGACAAGATAGCAGGAGCGATGGGAGAATGAGGGGGAGGCATCAGGGTGTGAATGCTAATAGTCTCCTAGCTAAGACATCCACAGCATCTCTCCATCTCATCTATCTCTTATCCTCGCCTGACTCCTGTTCATCCTTCCTCCTCCATTCTCTCCTCCTTCTCTCCTCCTGAATCTTTTTTATTATTTATTTTTTAAATTTTCTCAAACCAAACTTCTCAACCCTATCTCTCCTACGTGTCCTCCTCTCTTACCTCAACTCCACATTTTTAGCCCCCCCCACCCCCCTCCACCTGCGCTTCTCGTCTCTTCCTGCTTCCTTCTCCGCTAAATGGCTTTCTCTGTCTTGTTAAATCTGTCCGTATCTACTTCATTTCCTCCATCTCTTTATCTCTCTTTGGAAACAAACACATTAGCAGAGATCAGAGAAGGGAATCACGTCAGCCTTAAATCCTAACACCCCACCCACGACACACCACAGTGCAATATTTATATGTATTGTGTTAACACGATCATCCATGTGTGTGTGTGTGTGTATGTGTGTGTAATTTGTGCCCCAAAATGCAAAAGTTACAAATGCAAGTGTGTTTGTGTGTGTGTGTGTTGTGTGTGTGTTGTATGCATTTCTGTAAGTGCAAGTGTGAACCCTGAGAGGAAGCTGTGTAGCAATCTCCCATGCTGCAGGCATTGAACGGAGAGCGAGGGAATGTGCTTGCCACTGCAGTAAATGAGAAAAAAAAAAAGAGAAGAGGAGGGAAAAAAAAGAAGTGCTGCTAAAGTTGCTGAGGCACACAAAAGAAAGGAGAGAGACAGAAAGAGTCTCTTATCCTTAATTAGAGTTTCCGCCTCTCCCTCTTCTTTTTGAGAACCAAAGCATGAACCCACTTTTTTTTTCCCCCCACACACATCTCTGTCCATTTTCACTGCCATCAAACTTTTTTTTTTTTTTTTTTTATCATTTCTGAACCAATTATACATGCAACATCTTCTGTTTTGTCATCTATTGTACTCCCTCTGTCATCCATTTTTGCCTCTCAAGGGGAACGGGTTGGTGTGGCAGGTCCCCAACTATATTTGATCAATTAGATTCCTGCACATCTTTGTCTAAGCTAAAATTGACTAATGGGGCACATTCCAAACCACTATCTGCATCACTGTCGTTGTGTCCTTGCCAGTATATTGGGTCCTCGTAAGTGTAGAGATGGGCTGAAATGCACACACATGCATAGAGACTTTGACAGTGAATCTACGCTCCAGTTCTCATCTGTGGACCGTGGCAACTGATGGCTCATTATGGCGGAGATATATAGGGTCTTATGCTTCATAGAGATTAACCTTGAAGGAGGCAGGATTTATCATATTTAATGCTGGAATTCTCTATACAGTGCACCTGTCATATATTCATCTACATTCAGTCATGCAAACCAGACACACACACACACACACACACACACATATATATATATATATATATATATATATATATATATATATATATATATATATATACACAAGTAGATGCTCATCTATGTTAAAGTACAATACATGCAAATGAATATATCAACACACACATTGCGCCACAGTTGCATTTAATCACTAAGATGCTTTTAATGAAACCAGGAAACGTGATTGTCATTCTCACCTTCCCAACAAATTCAATTTAATTTTATTTATAAAGCCCCAAATCACAACAATGTAGTTTCACAGGGCTTTACAAAAACACAATCAATGACAGAAATAAATAAAAAAGTCCCAAGCATCCCATGTCGGCCCCTTCTCGGCAAGAAAAACACTCCAAATCCCGGTGGGAAAGAAGACATCTTGGAGAGAATCACACTGAAGGACAGGTCCACTCTCATGGACAGACAGGCTATATAGATGAATGTCCATTTGTATATGAAAAAAAAAGGGGGGGGGGGGGGGGGGGTGTCCATCCATCAGACAGGTGAGAGTGAGGGAGGAGGTCTGGGGTCAGAGGTCAGTACAGGACACAAGTGATTCACTGCAGATCCTGTGGTCTATGGCTCCTTATGTGGATACTGCTGAGAGAGTTGGGGGGAGTGGGGAAAGGGGACACCAGGTGACTAGCCATGAACAGAGTTGGTATGTAGGATATGTTTAAGAAAGAGACACGAGAGAGAGAGAGAGAGAGAGAGAGAGAGAGAGAGAGAGAGAGAGAGAGAGAGAGAGAGAGAGAGAGAGAGAGAGAGAGAGAGAGAGAGAGAGAGAGAGAGAGAGAGAGAGAGAGAGAGGCGTTTGTACTTTCCTTGAGCATTTATTTTTCTGCCAACTTTTGACTTTCCCTCCCTACATTTGTTCTGTACTTTATATTCCTTACATTCTCAGAATAGACTCGTTACTTTTTTTAATCTCATAATTATGTATTTTTTATCTCATGTAGGATTTATTTGTCATAATTACTATTTTTTATTTCAGTTGTGTCAATTTTATCACATCATTTTGACTCTTTTTCTCATAATTATGCATTTTTCATCTAATATTTGACTTTGTATCTCATAATTATGACTTTTTAAATCTCTTAAAAAATCACATAATGATGACTTTTTATCTCAATTGTGACTTTTTTTCCCCCTAAATTTCCTGCCCATACCCACTAAACTGAGTACTGTAATCAAACTCATGCTCTCTTTTGATAACTTGAGGCTATTTTTTTTGCCTCCTTTGTGGTTCTGTTTTATTATTTGCTAAAATGTAAATCTTTGATTGTTGATTTCTTTGTTTTTGTGGGGTGCACATTAAGTCTTTGGCTTTGAGTATGGATTCCATTGAAAAGCACTATATAAATCAAATCTTTATTATTATTATTATTATTATTATTATTATTATTATTATTATTATTATTATTATTATTATTATTATTATTATTATTATTATTATTATGTCTAATAACAGAGTTTTCCCCATTGTGACGTATGTGGGCAGACTGTATCTATTATATATTTATTTAATTTTAGACTTTTAGTGGTTGTTGTTGTTTCAAATGCTTCCAAAATAAAGGATGATTTGTTTATTTTCACACTTTGACTATTTTTTTTATTACTATATTGACT
This sequence comes from Siphamia tubifer, assembly GCA_020466265.1. Lineage (NCBI taxonomy): Eukaryota > Metazoa > Chordata > Actinopteri > Kurtiformes > Apogonidae > Siphamia > Siphamia tubifer. The sequence goes on from CM035790.1 coordinate 17,842,803, forward strand.
GTTTTCTTTTATTCTATTTTTCAATTCATATAATAAGTTAAGTCAAATTGAATCTAAGAAAGTAATCCGTTCCAAAAATAATCAATAACTGCCGCTCTACATGAGTTGCTCCAGTTTTGTAGTGGATTGTCTTCATTAGGTCATTGTTGGAGTCTACCCAACTGCACAATATCTGATTACATGAGAATCCATAAATCTCTTATATTTATAGTCTAACAGATAGATACAGTTTGTAAGGATGAGTAAATTCTGTTAACTGAGGAGACTTGGTCCAGTGAATTTTTTTTTCTTGACCCTTTCATAAATAAAAATAATAAATATATTATACTTGTTAAAAACCTTGGCTCTTGTGTCTTATTTTTGTCTTATTTTTTTTTGGTATATCATTCAGTTTTTTGTCATTGTTGGAGTCCTGAGTCTTTTATTTTGTTATGTGGGTTCATGTTCATGATTTCCAACTTTGCTTCCTGTCACTTGCGTTGGCTCCGCCCCTGTAATCAGTCCACCTATTCATGTCACCTGTTATTTCCCCTATATACGTATACCTCTTGTTTGTCACAGAAAGGTGTAAGTTTATTATATTGTCTTGGTAGTTAACTTATGAGTGTTTCAGTCTGTCTTGATTTCCTGGCTTTGACCCTGTTTGGCTCTTTGGATTTTTGGATTCTGGTTTTTGCACACCCTGTTTGCCCCACACCTATACTGCATTTGACGTCTGACTGCTGCATTGACCCTTTTCTACTCGACGGTATGTGTTTTGCCTTCTCCTTTAGATTGATTTGATGTGTTTTTTACCTGTTTTGCCTGACCTCTGGTTTATTTGCTATCCCCCAGCCGTATACAAAGCAGCGGCCCACATACTGGATCAAACTGGTTATTTTTCTACTAATAAAGTTTTGTTAAACTGTCATTGCTGGTATGAGTTGTTGGACCCAATTAGTAATCGGAGCTATTACAGTAGCAGTTACAGTGTTGAATAATGCCATTAGAGTATAATGGCATTACTAATGCAGCCACATTTTGAGTAATTACTTTATTCATAACTGTATGTATGTTACTGTTACTTGAGAAATAATGTGATGTGTTACAATTTGATGAAATGGGGTGCAAGTGTGCCCCGTGTACAGATAACTAGGAGTTTTAACACATGCTGCATACATTTGCACCAAGCTGGGATTCAGCTGGGTGTAGAACTCCACTTGCATGCATGACAAAAAAAAAAATCGATCATGATTTGCTAAGAAGTTGGATAGGCGGAGTGTTGCATGTCCGGGGGAAGTTGGATGCTAGGGCGCACGTTACGCATGATGGCACTCGTGTTCCTGCCACGCCTCTGACGTCAATCAAGGCTGAAGACCTGTCAGCTATGTGAGGTGGCTGATTAGCTGTGAGGAGAGGGGTGCCCTGCCGCAGCTTCATCATCATAATCATCATCATCATCTGTTGTTTTAGTTTTGGTGGGAGAGTGGAGGTTTACAACCTTGTGATAACATGGTTTATTCCTGTTTTAACTTTTACCATTGATAATGGGTCATAATGATCGTTAAGAACAGGGATGAATACCCTCTTTAACAGTTTTTTCAGCTTCTTTTACATTAAGCCAAAATAACTTAACGCAAAAATAATTTTCATGGTAACTATTTGCTTTGCTAGTGGAGTAACCCAGTTAGTAATGTAAATACTTTTTGGGGGAAGTAACTAGTAATTGTAATTACTTTTTCAAAGTAACTTATCCAGCACTGGTTACAATACTGTATAAAAAGCATGGTTTTTTGGCGGGTCACTCTTTCTCTATTCCCTTACTTTACAATAAGTCATCAGTTTTTGATTGGGGAAAAAGTTGTCGTCTTCATTTTTCCTTAAAGGTGTCTCATTAATGTGTTTCAATGTGTTCTCCATTGCTATTGAATACATTGTGTTGGTTCTATTTAAAAAAACGTCCTGATTATTTTGTTTTCAAGCTGTTTTTGCACAGTATAAGAAATGACTTGAGGTCGAACAGTTTACCGGTACTTCCTCATACAGTACATGTCCATGACGCAGTGATGAGGTGTCTCTGATTGGCTCAATGCGTGAAGGAACACTCTCTCTCTCGCTCTCTGTATGTGTTTACCTTCACCACTGTAGCATCCTGCTAGGTTTTGTATCATTGCTTGTTCTGAAAACATGCAGGAAAAATAACAAGGCTTTATTTCCATACAGAACACATGAACCATTTTGATCCATTTTTTTTTCCAGCTTGTGCAGCAGCTACTGTGGTGCTGTATTCACTTGTGGATGCTAATGCTACTTGAGATTTGCTGCAATGGGGGATAGGCTTAACACCATGTGGGTGATGCTAACATCCATCTGACGTTAGATGGACCAGCTTTTTCTGGGTCCCTCGTTCCTACTTTCAAAGGCAGCATGTGTTGGTAACTTGGGGTGACCCATCAGATTCCAAAAGGAGCGTGGAAGTGGTTTTCAGCAGAATCAAACCTTTAAACTGAGGTCAGTGATTTATTATTTTTACACAAAAATCCTCTGTAACCTTTGAGTCTTTGATGCACCTTGCAGACCACTGAAATGCATGCCTGTTAAGTTAACCTTTGAACTTTTGAACCTGGTACTAGTGTCAGTGTTTACAGGCTGACGTGTAAAACATTGGGGTCCTGCAGCACAGTTTGCTCAGCTCTTGTATAATCCATAATGGTGACACTGAGCCCTCGGCGACTCTGCTGTCAATGCTCGATTGACGACCAAAGCCTCTGTTTGTCTAAGAAAAGTTATGGACATGTCTATGTCCAGGTCACCTCTGTCTTACCCTGTGTGCTTGTATTCTTATCTTTAAAGGGACATTGATGTTTACACAGTCGCACCTTGGGGACCAACATTCAGGACCCCAAGAGGGTAAATCTGTGTGAAGTGTGTACATGTATGCAAATGATGTGAGCCTATAAATCCTTTTTTTTTTTTTTTTTTTTTTTTTTTAATTTAATTTTTCTCCCATAAAGTGTGAAGAAAACGGGTGCAAAGTGAAACATGTATTTTTCAAAAGTTTGAAGATGTGTTTACTTATTTATTGTATGTATTATATATATATATATATATATATATATATATATATATATATATATACACACACACACACACCATGGGGACTAAAATCCAGGTCCCCATGAGGGTTAAATATAGGTCCCCAATAGTAAAATAGAAATCTTTGTATGAACATTTAAGTCTCCATAAAGCTTAGGGGAAGCAGGTTCAAAGGAAAATTAATTTTTCAGAAGTTCAAAGAAATGTTGTTTTTTTTTATCATTTTATATTTGTTTGTATTTTTTGAAATTATGTATTAAATATATTAACTAAAAATCTATATCTTTAAAATATAATTTATTTATTTTTTGGAAAACAAGACAAACGGATGTTACGCTCACTACCCGATGGCTCCTTTACATGCATGTATTAATTACAAACTTATGTTCTTGAGGTATGGATATGTGTCTGTGTGTGATACTTGTGCTCTCTTCTAATCACCACTTTTGGACCCCACTGTGGACTGAGGGTCTCTATTATAAACCATGACAACAAAGGAAGACAATGGTGAGCATCATGGAAGTGTGTGTGTTGGTATAGAGCAGAAGTCCCCAAGGTCTGGTTACATTTTATTCAAGTAGGTCTGAGCTAAGTCGACAACAAAGTAATTGTTTAAGTTGTCATTAAACTTTTTTTAATCTCTCATTTTTATTTTATGTATTTGGGTTCAAACCCTAGTTCAGTTTTGACAACTTCATGCAAAATCTGCTGGACCAATTTCTAAGACATTTTCAGGAAAGATGTGAGGTGGTCCAGAATAAGTAAGTAAAATGTTTTTTCTAAAGCACCCTTCACAGTACAGAGTGCTTTACAATGGTCAGACACAAAATTAAAATTAAAACACAATAATAACGGTACATACAAATCCATGAGAGGGGACAAAGTGCAGATCCCACAGTACCAATAAGACACAGCAATTTACCAGCTATAGCACAAACTGTAAGAGATGTTTTAGGCTAGTGTTGGGTAGGCTTGACGAAAAAGAGATGTTTTTAAGTCCTTCTTAAAAGAATCAATGGACGGAGCGGCTCTCAACAGCTGCAACGGGGAGTTCCACAAACGAGGAGCCACTGCTGCAAAAGCACGATCGCCTTCTGTTCTCCGTGTGGTGCGAGGAACTACAAGGAGCCCTTGGTCCGCCAACTTCAGGGAGCGACTGGGAGCATGCTGTTTGAGGTCACAGATATAGCCTGGTGCAGTATTGTATCTTGTATTGTATTCTATAAGTAATTGGTGTGATGTGACAGGATTTCTTAGACTTGGTGAATAGTCTGGCTGCAGCGTTTTGAACCATTTGAAGGTGATTTATGGATGCGTGATTTAAACAGGTAAACAATGCATTACAATAATCAAGCCGAGAAGATATAAAGGCATGGAAAGGAATAGATCACATTCAAATTTGGTGAATGTAGGTCAAAGGTCAAATGTTCCCAGAAATGTGTTTTCACAATGATGAGTAACACCTTTATTGTTTTGCCTGGCACCACTTTTTGGTAATTTTAAGTCTGAAATGTTTCTTATGATACTGACCCATGATTAAATTAACCCCTGAGCAGTGCTGGACATTAAATTAGCACTTCATGCATTTCTAGTTTTATTATGTTACAATTAGATGAATATATCCAAATGGTGTTTAAGCCATTTACATTTGATCTGATGGAATAACAAAAGGAAACGAGGCAGACAAAGGGCAACAGAGATGGAGGGAGGGAGGGAGGGAAGATGTGGATTGATAGAGTTGTAGCTAAAAGAGAGAAAGCACAGAGGCTGATAGAGAGAAGAGGGTGGGTGTTAATAACATGTCAAGAGTAATATGCCCGCTAGTGTTGAAGGCCTTTGTCAAAATCTCATATTTTAGAGGCAGCAATTGAACTCTTCCCTACAATTACATTTATCAGCAATGTGTGAATCACTCTCCCTCTGTGCGTGAGTGGTTTCATTAACTCCCTATTTTCACTCTGCAAGATGTGTCACTATACTGTGGACTGAGTGCTTATTGAGTAGACCTGCCAGGTTTTCTGTCTATGCCCAAATTACTCACAGTGAACTATTTCTGGCCCATTATGCGGAGAAAAGCTCAACTGTCGCCGGCTAGAGTAAACTGATTTCATTTTCAAGCTAAACTGTCATTTCTTCTATTCTACCTCAGGCAGAGAGAGACATGTCTTAAATGAATAGAGAGAGACACGCACACAAATACAAGATGATTCATAACCCCTACTTGTGGCTAAAAATGCTGGTGTTGTTGCACAGCTGAGCTCAGATATTGAGGAGACGTTCTTATCTTGACAGGATTACCTTTCACTGTGTGGAATGGTAATACTAGGTTATATTGGCATTAAGAATTATCTATAATAATAAATACACAAATGAGAGTGTTAAGGATTGATGGAATGTGACACAATTGTGACAAGGGCCATAAAATTAATATATTTATAGGAGCTTTTTGAAGCATTGCCTTAGAAAATGTTGATGGAAACAACAAAAAAGACTCGGATTCATAACAAAGAAATAAATAACTGACTTAATGGGAGATAGAAATACATTTTCTGCAACATTTAATAACACACATGACTAATCAGCTGCTTATCATTCTAAAGGAGTTGGAAGAAAAGAAGAAGCAGTCATAAATGGCCAAAGTGAATGGCTTTGTTTCTTTAATACAGTTCTTTTCTATCCCTGTTTTTTCTTTTTTTTTTTTCTTTCCACGGTGTTCCTCGCCCAGCAGAATAATTGTTGATTGATGTGCCCTTAAGCAAGGCACTTAACCCCCATTTGTTCCTCGGCTTCCTTACATGACAGTCCACTGCTCCTAATGTGCTGTGTGTGTGGTGTATTTCTGCTGGTTCATTTAGGGATGGGTTAAAAGCAGGTCAAGTCCAGGCTGTAAAATATCATTCTTCTTAATCTAATTAATGTGCTAATGCTAGTGCTAACTGCTTATGTATTAAGAGGCATAAAATACACTGAATACATATCACTGTGGGGACATAATACTACTTGTAGCTTGTATTCCAAAAGAAAATATAGACACTAAGACAAGAGTCTGTCATATTTCTACTGGTCAAATAGAATACTTTTTTTATTTTGTGTGATTGCATGGTATTTATAAAGAGCAGGTGATGGATGGTTAAATGTTAGACATTGCCTTTATTAATTCAAGGATGCACAAAGTATGTAGAATGCACTGGTGTGGTAAAATGGAGCAGCTACAGTTACTAATATTTGCAATTACTAATTAAACTCTTACAAGCTTACAATTGATTTTGTGATTTCCATCATAGTCTGACTGGACTGCCAGTAGACACTATTAGCATGTTGGCTAATAATAGCTAATTGACAGTAGGGAAAATAATGGGAAACTACTAAAATTAAAATGACACATTTATGGTAACTCTAAGCATCGAAGCTGCAATATTGTGATGAACAACATATCAGAATGACAGGGCTTTCTGAAAATGAATATTAAAAAAACCTCCATTTTGATAGCAGGGGTGTCACAGCCATTTAAAATGTGGCACATCAGCAAAATATTCTGGATCTATCATCAAATATCCATTAATGGTTACAGTTTTATATTAAAAAAAGGTAATATATGGCCAAAAATGGGTTTTCCTCAAACATTTATTCCAAGAAGAACAGAACTTTTGACAGAAATACAATAAGAATTAACACCTACCCCAACTCAAAACATCAAAGTGCTCCTACTGTCAACAAATTAGCTTAGGGTTTATGTGACAAAGCAAGACATAGTTTAGTTAACTTAGTTTAACAACGGCAACAACAGAATTACACCTTATTTTGACTCGCTCCATTCACTCTGATTAAAAGTTTTTGTGAGCTAAGCACCCATGGACCAGAAGTAGAAGGGCGTGGCTTAGCCTCCCTATGGAGAAGAGAGGGGCGGAGTCAGCTGTGGCTCATTTGCATGAAACCATAAGGCATTAAAACCAAGCATTGAAAAGGTCTGTTTCTCCAGGTTGAAGAGGCTGCTGTATCTCTGAATAAATGTTGTATTTTGACCAAAGCATGTCACAGACAGGTCACTGACACCAGGGAACTGTGTTCACTGGTGGAAAATAGGCATGATATGTTGCAGACAGCTTTTTTAAATCTTGATACCAAATCCCACCCCAATTAAAGAAAAATAAACAAAAGTAAAAAAAAAAAAAATGGTGGACATGACTTCTCTTAGTATTTATGTATTTCTAGCACATGCACATGCATAGAATAATTTTCCTGAAGCAAATTAGGCAGTAAGTGGTTTTATTTCTGTTTATTCAGTCATGTATATCTAACCTGATACCACCTCTTTTGGTGGGACTACCCCAGTCTAGTTTATTCATCTCAAACCAAGTAATGCATTAGTAATTTGTATTTTCCTCTTTTATTTATGCTATTTTGTGTGTTTCAATCTTTTGACAATTGTATAGAAACACTGGTTGTGTAAATGTCAGTTGTAAGAATAAAACCACATATAATAAATCTGGTCTAATAATCTGACTTGTGGTGACAGGCCACTAAGTGCTTTTTTTTATTTATTTTTTTTTTTTTTTAACACGCCCTGTGTGGCACTGGCCGAGTGGAAAGAGACCATCATTCAGTGCCAAACCACAGCTGGGTGTGGTGAGATATAACAGACAGAGCTATGATGTTGGCTTTTGTCAGATGTTTAAGAGACAAATGACGTCCAAACGGTTACACTTTTCATCCATAACAGGATTGAGTGTGGAGTTATTCTATAGAAAATAGAAGATGAATGTCCACATGTGTGAATAATACTGTAATCTCTGGGACACACAAGAAGGTTATAGCTTTGGACACACATTTTTATGGAGAAAAAAAAACAACTGGCAGCTGTAGTTGCCTGAACAATCCTGTAAAAACACAACCTACTGTAGTAAACGATTGTTTCTTAGTTCCATTAGGGAAGTTCCAGATTTATAGCAGTAAGATTATAACACACAACAGTAATCACTATTAGAAATGAATAATTCCATATATAATATACAGCTGTTCTTTTTTAATATATATATATATATATATATATATATATATATATATATATATATATATATACACAATATATGCAATCATATGTATTTTCACACTGTTATTTTAAAAACATAGCTTATGCATGTGCATTTAGCATTTCAAACTTATATATTTAGGGATGACACAGTGGTGCAGTGGTTAGCACTCGTATCTCACAGCAAGAAGAACCTTGGTACGATTTGCATGTTCTTGCAGTGTCTGCGTGGGTTTTCTCCAGGTACTCTAGTTTCCTCCCACCATCCAAACACATGCACTGATAGGTTAATTGGTTAATCTAAATTGTCTATAGGTGTGGGTGTGAGAGTGATTGTTTGTCTATATATGTTCAGCCCTGAGATGAACTGGAGACTCATACAGGGTGTATCCCGTCTTCACCCATTGTAGCTGGATTAAGTCCCCAGTGACCCACATGACCCTAGTGAGGATAAAGTGGGTTTAGATGAAGAGACACACACATATATATATATATATACCTACATATTTTGTCAAAACAATAGAAATACATAATTTAGATACACTTCCTGTAAAAGCTACAGCTATAGTTGATTTATTTGTTGAGAGAAAAATCTTTGCATTTTCACTTGGGTTTTTTTGTTTGAATTTTAGCACTTTTTGCTGTTAATTCTACAGTCACTTTCTTTTTACAGTGCACTATGACACTGTTTCATCATCAAGATCATGTAAGAAAATGCGCCTTTCTCCACCCCTGTACAAATATTTTCAGATCTGAATGTTTTGGTTGGTGTTCCTCAGTGTTTTTAAATGTGGACAGTAGCTCATTATAGTGTAAACCAGTCGTGGTTCTAAACTGATCTGTCATGCAAGAAAAAAAACACAAAGGACCGACACACAGAGTAAACATGGATACTGCTGAAGTCTGCGTTTATAGTTTCATTATTAATGAGTTGATGCCAAGTGGAATTTGTGAACAGATGACAATGAGATTGAAGATAAAAACCCACTTCAATCTGAGTGGGACCCGCTAGCGTAGAATTACAACAAATATTCATTTAGTTTTGTTGAGAGTGATGGAAAAGTTGCATGAATTGGGTTCAGACTGAGACTGCATTGTGGAAAGTCCTATCAATAGCTGTGTTTCCATTATCCTTGAAAATTCTCAAACTGTAAATATCGCTATTAAAAAAACTGGTAATGGAAACGCCAGAATTTAAAAAACAAACAAAAAAACCCCCAATAATTAAAAAAAAAACAAAAAACACTCAAATTGAGTTTTCATGCTTTCATGAGGTGGTTTTTCAGACATTTCGATATTATAATAGAGTGGTACGTCTACTTACGAAAGAGCCAGCTTACAAAAATACAAGTTACGAAAAACCTTTACCTCAATTTTTCGTCTGTATACGAAAGAAAATTCTATTTATGAAAGGATACTGAAACCTCGGAGACATAAATACAGTACATTACTATAAGTAACTATGTAATGTAGGTAAATACATCACGTACGTACTGTATGTAGCACCCCTTTGGCTATGAGGGAGCTACCCAGGATACTTTTTATTACCCTTTGACCCTCATTCATCGGATAAATGTTTGTCTGCTGTGGCTCCCAGTAACACGGCCACTTTAACGGTAATTTTCCCATCTAAACCAGCGCTTTTACTATCAAAAGTTAAGCCAAACTGAAAAATTATTCAAAACTTGGACCCCACAAGCCTGGAGAACCTCGGTCTGCAGTAGAAGTGTGGCTGTCGCAGTGGATTTACAGCTAAGCTAAGAGCTAACCCGTTCTGTCGCTTAAATCGGTCCTGCTCACTGGAAAACAAACTGGACTACCTGAAACTGGATTTAAAAACCAAACATAATCCACCAGACTTCTGCATCCTCATTCTCACCGAGATGTGGCTCAACTCTTCACTGCCATTAGCCTGGACAGGCTAACAATATTCAGGTCTGACAGAAGCCATGCTCTCATAGGTAAAACCCGGAGGGGGCCTGGAAGGGCTAAAATGTGAATCTACAGTGCATTTTCTTTTAACCCATATTTCATAAAAAATTGGTAAATTTTTATAATTTCTAAAGAATTTGATGGGTAGTATAGGGGTCTTGGAACGAATTAGGCCTTTTACATGTAAAATGCGACTCTATTTACGAAAAATTCACGTTACAAAAACACTTCTGGAAGGAATTAATTTTGTAAGTAGCGGTACCACTGTATATCACAAAAGCGCAATGGAAACACTTTTCCCGCAATTATATATTACAGGATGTGACGCACACGGTCACATGATCACTCCTCTTGGAGTGAAAATGCCAGTCGCTGTAACCATAACAACCATTGGCTGCTGGGATGCGAGAACTACGGCTACCGTCTTGGAGTGTGCATATTTGGATACCTCTGTCAAAATCAACCATAGGCCAGTGGGCTGACCCTCCATCAAAATGAACCGTGGGCCAAGGGGCTGAAACTCCTTCAAAATGAACTGTGAACTGGGGGTTGACCCTAAGTCAAAATCAACTGAGAGCAAGGGCCTGAACCTCTTTGAAAAGTGCAAGAACTGCGTAAAAAGCACTGCATACTTTTATAATTTGTTGTTGTTAAGTGCTGAGCATATTTATAATTTTGACCTGACAATGTAGGGACCACATGTACAGACCCTTATAATGTTAACCAGCTGGTTTGTTTGACATGTTGGTGTCTTTAGGGACTTTTACTGACTAGAGAAATAGCCAATGCTATCAGGGTGATGGCTAATCTGAAGTTGAAATCTCATGGGATGATGTTTTTTGAGTTACGACGCTCCTGCCAAGAACAACTGTCAATGGAAACGCGTTCAAAGCGCAAATATACTTTGTCGAAATTTTAGGAATATCACTATTGTTTTGCGAAAAACTGTAATGGAAACGCAGCTTATGTCTGATTTTTTTAGATGCCATCTGGAAAAGGGGTGGGAGAGGTAGGGTCTACAAGGGGACAGCTGTAGGGGTCCACAAGCCTCTTAAAGCAAACAAACAAATCGAAACAAATTAACCAAAACTGATTACATTTTTCCTACTTCTGCTCCAGTGCATCTCTGTTCCTTTTATAGACAGAACATTTATTTGTAATGAAATGGTGTCTTCATTTTATTATTTATAATTTTCTGTTTTAATTTTGCTGTCTTTGAACACTGGTCTTGTTCTTTTTGTGGATTACAACACTTGTGTGGAGTGTTGATACAGGGCATGATCTGCCAGTAAATAGCATTTCTGTGTGTTTTTTTGCTGAATCTATTTACATATAAATTGCCTGAACAAACAAAGAGGAAAAAAGAGGAGTCACCACCTGTAGTTGAGATGCTTCCCCATTGGATAACTGCTGCAGAGTAACCCTTGCTTAGGGAAACTGCTGTGGGAATAATACAGAACTCATTATATAGACATCCTGGGGTGTAGGTTTATAAGTCATATCTTCTGGCTTTACAAAATGCATTTCTTTTTTCATCTTCAAAACCCAACATACAATAATTTAAAAATCCTTTTATAGGTAGTACAGACAGGTATGTTTTCATGATGGTTTCCTATGGTTTACTAATATTCTACTCATTATATACTGTTGGACAGCAGTTAAAATGCTTCCATGAAAACAGAATATCACCTTTACATTGTATACTCAAGCAATTTTCAAAGTTATTATAGTCTCCTACACTAAGTACCTTCAAACCTTTGTAAAGAGAACATATACACACACATATACACACACACACATATGTGTATATGTGTGTGTGTGTTTTCTTTTCTGTGGAAACTGGGTTCAAATGTCTCTTTGGGTGTTACAGGTTGTCGACCTCTGCTTCAGATGCTGCGCGCAAGGAATTACATTGAATTTTAACACTGAAATAAATGCAGGCATGTGAGTAAGTTCATTTGATGTTCATAAAGACCATTGACTACTTTTTAAAAATGTGGGTCCAGAAGCATTTTGGGTCCGTCCTTTTCAGATATATTTCTTGCAGTCTGAGTTGCGGATGGGCTAGTTAAAAAAGCAGTCGGTTGCGGGTGGTTTATACATCGACCCGTGCATCACTAAAAATAAATAAATGAACGTTTCGTCGATTTAAAAAAACAGCATACATTATCACTATATTTATATGATGTTTTTTTAATATGGAATTGAGCTATTTCCATCATGTTTACATGGACATGTTAATTCCGATGGCAAACGGGTGTTTTCTGCTCTAGTTAATTGGGCTCTAAGAGCTTGAGGTACAGAGAGTTCTGATTGGACAGAATGGCCACTTAACGTCTGGATGTCTACTGGAAGGAAATATGACATCCACTTCCTGTTTTGCATTATTTTCAACTATCAACATGTTAGACCAGATACTACATGCAATGTTTGCATTTATTTTTGTGGTAGTTATAAAGCAGCAGCTGGAATGAATCAACACAGGAATCGACAAACTAATGTCGGCAGCACGGAATATGTGTGTTATTGTGATGAGACCAGGAGCATGTGCAGAATGACAGGATTGATATTAAAACAAAATGAACAGTTTCTGATCAAATTCAGAAATAAGATCAGAATAAACCAGTGACTTTATTCGGAATTTAGTGTAATTCGGAATTATCATTTCCCACTGGAATTACGTGTTTACATGGTCATCATAAAGCAGAATTAACTTATTTGGAATTCAACAAGAATGAAAACTGTCATGTAAACAGGGCAAATGTCAGTTTACACTAGTGTGAAAACGAAACTGAAACTTAACTTCCTTTGAATGTCCAATTCCTAACATCTCTGCTTCTCTTATACAGTGGATCTTACCTTCACATGTATCCTCTGGACCCCCTCCTCTGCTCTGAGTCCCCCACAAATGCTGGGCCCCATGAATTTGTAATGTTTGCTGGGATATGCTCTTTTTATATGCAATATTCCATTCCATTTGGCACAACTAATGCACCTTTAAGATGTAATATCCACACTTCATCTAAGAAAAATTACAGTAAAAAGGTAAGAAATTCAACACTATTGAATATTAAATGCACGACTGTTAGAACTGCATTCAAAGAAAACACTCTTAAAGAATAAATGCTGCTGACAGATGATCTTATAATCCCATCCAATGATAAAAAAAAAGCCCTCACCCTGAAGGCATATTTCCTAAAACAGAAGCCTTGACAAGTTGCAACAAAGGGAAATTGTTGATCTCATTTTCACCTCTGTGGAGCTTTGTGTTGTCTGTCGCTTTAATAAATGATTAATGATACCTCCATCAATATTTATTGATCATCAAGAGGCTGTTCTGATGCTCTCATGTGAAGGCTGATAAAAGTTTAATCCTCTAATCAAAACGTGTTCTGAGGCTCATAGACCTTTTGATAGAGAAAGGAAATAAGTTTTCCATTATCCTCCCCTGAGGAGCCCCTAAACCACACCTCTAAATATACAAAGGGTATACGAGGCATTCAAGGAAAAAGGACATTTGGAAAACACTAAGTTATGAGGTTTATTTTTTAACATATGCTCCATCTGGGTCGGTACAATTCAACAAACATTGATACTAACCTTTGACTTAATCTGTGTTAAACTGATGGTTATATGATTTAACTCATAAAGACACTAACATCCAATGTCACCCAGGCTGATCTAAACTGTTTAATACCTGCTGTTAATCATATCAATACATGTAAATAATACAGTTTGTCATATTTTCATGATTATCAGTATCAGTACACAGTCACCTTCTACAGAACGACCAGTGAAACCCATGGAGTTGGATCAATGACAGTGCACTGTAAACCCAGATGTTCAGAATAATTAAAAATAAACTTAAACTTAAAGTTGTGAATAATAGTACTACTAACTCAAATGGATTCAGTTACTGTAGCATGTACTTCTTTTTAAGTACTTCAAACTAATATTTTTTTATTTAAGGGGAACTATTGTGGATATAAGTGAACATAACTTAAAATCATAGATGAGGTAAAACTGAGTGGAATTAAGTCATTAAATGCTGAGAATGATATTGTACTGTTATTTCTATTGTTTCAAATAAGGATGATTTGGGGGAAAAATAAACTTAACTGATGTAGTAGATGATGAAATATAATTTCAGATCACTCCAAATAACCACCAATATCTATCACACCAAAACAATTACAATCAAAAAACACAGTAATTTTATTCAGGGGCGGTTGTGGTTCAGTTGGTAGTGCGGGTCGTCCAATGACTGAAGGGTCAGAGGTTCATGTCCCACCTCTGTCTGTCCACATGTCCAAGTGTCCTTGGACAAAGACACTGAACCCTGACTTAGTCTCCCAATAGGACTGACAGAACCTTAGAATACTAGTAATGTTTTAATTTAAGTATACTTTAATAAGCATCTAAATTTTAAGTTCTGGAAACTTGTGTTTTTTTAAGTTTGATCAACTTAAAATAATTGAGCCAATTGATTGGCTTACATTTTTGGGGTTCTGCTAACTTATCCGGGTTTACAGTGCTGGATGGACACACTTGGTTTATATTCCATGATCTATAGTTGATTAAGTTTTACCATCTGAGAAATTAAACAATTAATTCAAGAACAATGAACACGGCAATATTAATGAAATAACTTTGGAATGAGACCTTTAAATCATATCTTTGTGTTTGAATGTTCAGTGGTGGTCAGAGGGGCAGCCACACTTCTGTCAGTCTGCCCCAGGGCAACTGTGGCTACAAATGTAGTTTACCACCATCAGAGCGAGCATGTGAGAGTGAACGAATAATGGATCCACTGTGCACTTGAGTATGTGTGTACATTGAAAAGTGCTATAAAAATTGTATAATTGATTTTAAAGTGCTTTTATTAGTTTTTAAGAGTCTTAATGGTTGTGGCCCCGTTTACGGATCTGCTTTTAACATATGAGCCCTCTCGGACCCTCAGGTCCTCGGGTAGTAAGCTTTTAATGGTCCCTAGAGTCTACACTAAAACACATTGTGAGGCCTCATTCAGTTTTTATTTCCCCAAACTATGAAACAGTCGACCTGAGGATCTGAGGTCCTCTGCGAGTGTTCATATTTTTAAGGGTAAACTGAAAACCTACCTCTTTAACTTAGCTTTTAGTTAAATTTTAATCTTAACAGTATTTCATTCTGCTATTGTATGTATTTACTTTTATTTTATTGTGATTATTTATGTATTTATTCTATTCTTTTTAACTCTGTAAATCTTTTAACTTGTCCTACAATTGCTGAATAATGATGTAAAGCGCTTTGTGCTACATGCACCATGTATGAAAAGTGCTATATAAATAAAGTTTGATTGAAATCTAATAGTCTAAAAACATGCAAATATTCACTTGAAACCACCCCGCCCAAAAAAATAAAAATAAAAAATAAAAATAAATAAATAGGTAAATGCAATTCTTCTTTCATTCCTGTTCACTTACTAGCAAAGAAACAAAGGTGAACTAAGGGTGAACATTTCACAAACAGCTTTCGGAGTATTATAGGAACGATGCTCAGGTGTGTTTTGTAATGCACACCAGGGGTCTTCATCCTTCCTCAGACATGAATCTAAATGAGAAATTCAGCCGTTTATTCTGGGACCCTGGCCACGAGAACATCTTGCAAATTAGAAAATTAGGAAGGTCGGCTTTGTATTGAAGTGAGCTGAGTGGCTCCGTTGTGAATTTATTTGACTTCTCACTGGAGCAGGTAGGGAAATTAAACTCTAAATACCCCAAAAATGCCCATATTATGTGTCCCAAATCAGAATTACTCAGCCAAGTAGGACACAAGGCTTCTGCACACCTTTGGAGTTGTGCATTAGCAGAGCACTTTATGCTTTACTGTGCTTTATATTTCAATTGACTCGTTATGAAAAGTCAACAGACTGTAAAATGAAACAGCCTACAAAGTGTTCTCAAGGTGATTCATTACCCTCTGACCCAGAAGGCGTCATAATATGCTTCATTCTAAAGAGGCTTGAACGTGCAGCTTGGACACAAATACAAGCGAGAAGGAACGCCCCTCCTGCCACCTACAGTTGCATTTTGGATTGAATTTGCACATGCCCTTGAGACTGCCTCCACATCCTGTTAATATTCTCCTCGCCATTAAGAGCGTTATTGCATTCACAAAATCTCTCTCTCTCCCTCCGTCCCTCTCTTCATCCCACCATCTCCCTCCTCCTTGTTTAAATAAGTGATTCTGGTAATAACTCTCTGTTCTGCATGGACTAGCTCTTTTTGTCCTCTGAGAGTAATTGCTTGTGCTCGCTTACGTGCGTGTTTTGCTTCACAGTCAACGTTCATTGTACACATTGTGCACATGCGAAGGTTTTTTTTTTTCTATTTATTTTTTAATTCCCATCTCTAATTACTTCTAGTGTAGATACTTTCCAACCTTATTATCTTGGACATGGTCAGCTCTACGTAAGTCTCCAGCTGATGTCACACTTTATCTTCTTATTAGTCCAGCAGGGTTAAAAGTGTCTGACACAGGAAGTAATAACAAGGTCCTGCTTCTCTTGAGTGTCGACTGAACATGCTCTCTGTCCTCCTGCTCCTTCTGTGCCTCTTCACTCTTTCCTCGTTTCAGAACAGCCAAGCAAGCACTTTGCCATTGTGACTTGAAAAGGAGGGCACAAGTTTACCCACACAAACAGGCGCTCTCGCTCTATCTCACTAACTTTCCCCACTCGGTTTGACCTCTGGGAACGAGCATCGAGTCAAGTCCTTACTTACAGAAAAGTGCGCATTTGCACAATTCTCTAATTGACTACGCAAAGAGATGGATATGGACAGAAGGAGGAGGTGAAAACAATGTGGAAACTTGTTCTTTCCCCCCCCCCCTACAGCAGGACATGTAGAGGTCTATCGATCTATTGACAGACGGATCAACCTATCTATCTATCTATCTATCTATCTATCTATCTATCTATCTATCTATCTATCTATCTATCTATCTATCTATCTATCTATCTATCTATCTATCTATCTATCTATCTATCTATCTATCTATCTATCTATCTATCTATCTATCTATCTATCTATCTATCTATCTATCTGCGGCTGTGGTTCAGTTGGTAGAGTGGGTCGCCCAATGACCGAGAGGTTGGCGTTTCGTGTCCCAGCTCTGGCTGTCCACATGTCAAAGTGTCCTTGGGCAAGACACTGAACCCTGACTTAGGCCCCCAGTAGGACTTACTGTACACCTTAGTGAATGGGTGAATGAGAGGCTAATGTAAAGCGCTTTGAGCACCATGAAGGTGGAAAAGCGCTATATAAATGCAGTCTATCTATCTATCTATCTATCTATCTATCTATCTATCTATCTATCTATCTATCTATCTATCTATCTCATTGTTAATATTTGTTATCTACAGATACACTATATTGTAAAGACTTCTGTTTATGTTGTGTGAATTTATGTTCAGTAGTTCCTGCTCTATTGTGTCTGTAACACTAAATGAACAAAAGTGTTTGTCTGGACATGAAAGGTGTTTTTTGTTTGTTTTTTTAGTAACATCAGTTACTTATGTCATCATCATTGATGAGCAAGGACCTCAGTTCCAAACGGAAACTAATGTGATTACTTTTACTCAAGGCCTTATATTTCTATTTTCTTTGTTGGGTAACATTTTTCAGTACAACCACACCCTTAGTTTCTCATTTGACATGCTGTATTATCTAATACAGTGAACCTAAAATTGTAAAAAGAAATTAAAAACTAAACAAAACATAAAATCCAAATTGGAGAAAGTTAGACTGTCCCTGTATTTTTTTTTTTTTAGATTTATTTATCTTTTAATTATGTTTCAGAGACAATAAGTTTTATGATCCTGCTCAAACATTCATATTACTTGTGACGTGGACAGTCCTTGAATCTTCCAATATCAGAACATTGTTTTTGTACCATTGCAACAAATGAACTAACATCAGTCTCTTTCAGATGGTAAAACAAAATGCTTTATCATGTCTGAAATGAACTTGAAGGAACAAAACAGTGTTAAATAATAAACAAAATACAGTGGTACCTCTATTTACGAAAAAGACCCAGCTAACAAAAAATCCAAGTTACGAAAAAAACTTTACCTCAATTTTTCGACTCTGAATCTGAAAGAAAATTCTATTTACAAAACTAAACACAAAACCCCGCGAGATAAATACAGTAAATTTTTATAGATAATAATAATAATAAATTTTATTTATCAGCGCTTTTCAAAACTCTCAAGGCACTTAACAAACAGAATTAAAAACCGTATACAAAAAGGTCTAAAACTTACAACTACATGGATAAAAACAGGTGGCTGTGGCAGAAAAAAAAAAAAAATAAGATGAAATAAATGGAAAGAGCGAAGAAAAAGAAAAGTTGGATCATGGTGAGTATGCAATTTGGAAGAGGTGACTTTTGAGTCTGCTTAAGAATGTAGGGAGAGAGTCACATAACTATGTAATGTAGGTAAATACGTCACATACGTACTGTATGTAGCATCCCATTGGCTATGAGGGAGCTACCCATGATGCTTTTCGTTACCCTTTGACCTTCATTCATCACAGATAAGGAGGTCATTTCTAAACCTAGACCAGCAGTTTTAGTATCAAAAACTTCAGCCGAATTGTGCAAGAGTACATGAACTAGAACTCATTGGTAATTCAAAGACCTCCTGTATGGTTATATATAGCAGACCCAGTATTTCCCTACAGCCCTAGCAGGTTAACTGTATGAGTTTTACCATTCATGGTTATACTGTATTTTATGCATTAACAAAAATGACTTTCCTCATTTCTGACACCCCCTCCTCCAAACAGGCACACATGTCGTTGTCTGTTTGTCTCCATCTCTGACTCCCTCGTCATTTACTCAGTGACACAGCGTTGACACTGGATGGTTTGAGACAGATAGTCGAACCATGAGATGAGATGAAAGTCAGATGTGATAAAAGCTGATCAAGCCAAAAGCAAAGCCTTTTATGGACCAGTTCCTGGACTTCCAGGAAGACATTTCATCAATATTCCTGGAGTGTGACGTAGAAAAGAGCTCAAGCTGAAGTTTTGATTTGCATGATTAGGACCCATTAGTGTAATTCTGGAGCAAAAAAGTAGTTCTTATGCGTTTGATGAAGTTAACCGCAAAATGTTAAAAACTCAATAAAACCTTAATGAAAAGAAGAAAACTGTCTGGAGTGGCTTTTCTTTCCAAAATATGCAGCTTTTACATGTAATATATTTAATGTGGTTCAATCACTTATCTTAAAAAAAACCAAACAAAGTGAATAACGATTATTTTCTAATTGTTTCACAGTACTTATGTTGTAAAATTCCAATTAATATCCAAACATTTGACATATACTAGTAGGAATACAAAAGAAGCTCGTATTTCCTCTCCATGTCTTTTGTGTGTGTTTGGTTGACTTGTCTCAAATGGACGACTGAGAGCATAAAAGACTTAAATGTCTCTGACAGAACTACACAACATTGACAGTACTGCAGTCAGTGAGACATTTGTGGTGTTCCACATATGACATGATGCTGTTATTTTATTCATTATAAACATTTTATTTATTAGTTTATTTATCAGGGACAATGGACAAAACCACTAACTTACACAAAATAGGTAATATGTTTGTCCTAGTTTATGGCAAAATGCTTCCACCCACAGTCCTGGACAGGTTAACGTAAAGTAGCATTCAGGTCAATAAAATACATGCATGGAGAACATGTTATGAACACTCACTCAATCATTCATAAAACTTGTCACAGTCAGAACAGGTATCACACACACACACAGACACACAGACAGACAGACAGAGACATATATATATATATATATATATATATATATATATATATATATATATATATATATATATATATATGGACAGAGATAATTATACTACAGCCACTCACTGCTGTTTTAATAATGTCCAGGTTTAATATATTAAAAACCATCACTTGTCCAGGTGTGCAAAAGTTTCATAACTTGTACATGATATTATTTCAGGTGGGACTGTGTTCCAGAGGCTTATAATTTAATGATGTTAATGGTTGATACTGAGAAATGTCCTAAACACAACAATACAAGAGGAAAATGACAATACAGGTACCACACATGAGTATAATAGGAGTATATTCACCTTTTTAAAACAAAAAAAAGTCCTGACACATTTGACCTTAACCTTCAAGAGCAAAGTGGGAAAAGTCATAATTCCACTCATGTTAAAGCCATGCAGACTAACTATTTTTCATCTGTATTTGCCATTTGATTTTGTGACTTCAGGCATCAGCAACATTCTATTCCATTCTCATTCATCTTCTGAACCCGCTTTATCCTCACCAGGGTCATGGGGGTCTGTGGGGGTGAAGGCGGGGTACACCCTGCATGAGTCTCCAGTTCATCTAAGGGCAGAACATATATATAGACAAACACCTATGGGCAATTTTAGATTAACCTATCAGTGCATGCCTTTGGATGGTGGGAGGAAACCCACACAGACACTTGGAGAACAGGCAAACTTCACACAAAAAGGCCCCGCCCACTGGTGCTGGAATCGAACCATGGTCTTTCTTGCTGTGAGGCACGAGTGTTAACCCCTGCTCCACCGTGACACCCACTCTCTCTTGTTTTCTATTAATTTCCTTTAATGTTCCATTCTTTTCTATTCCAGCCAAGATGCATTTTCTCTTGCATTTTTTTAAGTCTAGTTTTTATTTATTTATATTTTTGCTAAATTTATTTTTAAGTCTTAAGTCGTCTACCTCCCCCCCCCCCCCCCCCCCCCCCCAAAAAAAAAAAAAAAAAGTGGCACCTAAATTCTTCGTGACTCTTTATATTCTAAGTGTGGAGGGTACTGAAGTGTTTCTCTGCAACTAAGAAAAAAAATACCACACTCTTGTATAGTTCTGACAGATGGACACACACACACACACACACACACACACACACACACACACATTAAGAACAGAGATTTCTGCACCAGTGAGTGGTTTCATTGAGCAGAGACATGATGTGTGTAACGTGTTTGTTCTGTAAAGCAGAAATAAATGTAGGACAGTGGGTGAACGCAGGCGTGCATGTGTGTGCTTATCTCATAGAGGTGGAGGGTTCTTCTCACGTCATGCTGAAAATGTAACACCTGTCTCTTTTTCTGTCCTCTGGTGTCTAGACTTGTGCGTAACTTATATATGTACGTACCTCAGCCTCCATTTGTGTCTGTTTACTGTGATCTTTGTTTTTATATCATGTCACAGCTGTGGCAGGTCGGTCTCAGTTATATCTGGGTCCAGATCAGTGGAGTTTAAGTCATAACCCTGCACGCACGCACACACACACACACACACACACACCACTATGGCAACTAATACTCCATAATATTGTATGAAACGGTTTTTGGTCACTTGGTATTGTTTCAATAAAAAAACAAAAAATAAAAACTAAGCCACATGTGCCACCACTTAGTGACAGACTGACTTCCAATTTATGCTTTTCAACACAGTTTTTTTGTCATTACAATCCGTGGCGGTTCGAGACGGCTATTTTTAGATAGGCCTAAGTGAAGTCGGGGTGCCCCCCCCACGCCATTCCTTAATGCTACTACTGCTATTACCAATAATACAACAATCATGATGATGATAATAATAAAAATAAAAAACTCTTTTCTAAAATAAACACAAATAATTAAATATATATATATATATATATATATATATATATATATATATATATATATATATATATATATATATATATATATATATATATATATATATATATATATATATATATATATATATATATATATATATATAGTTTATTTCCATTGACATTTACTAATAAATAACTATATTAAGGATATTGATCAACATTTCAGTTTGATGAGGTAATGAAATTTGGTCTAGAATTCTGTTTCTGAGCTTGTGATTGGGTGGGCACAGCTGTCAATCAAGGTGGGCCCCGCCCCTGATTACAATTGTTATGTCAATCACACTTATTTAAAAATTAATCTGTGGCACTTCTGTTGAAGCCAGGCCCAGCTTCATCTATATCGACAGAGATACAGTGATGCAGTTGAGATCACAGATTCTATCGCGAACCTTATGAAAGGACCAGGTCCCCCCCCCCCTCTCAGTGCATCATGTATAAGGGGTGTAGACGTGTCTCAGTTGTTTTCTCCGCAATTTCAAAATAGCTGTTCTGTTTTCTCGAGATCTTTAATTAATTATTTTAGTAGGATAGAAAATAATTATTATGAACATGGCCTCTCCCGGCTTCCGTACATTAGTGTAACTTTTGTATTTTACAAACTCATCCTGCAGCCAGACTGAAACCTTTAGTGGCTCATATGTTTGACACCTTTGTTCTTGATTTTACTGAATGAAAGGGGAAAAAGTCAAAGGTAATTAATATGAAACTATTAAATCTTTAAATCCAAACAGAAAAGCTTGTGAACATTTCCCATAATTCATTCATTTCTAATGAAACTGCCTATTTTTCTGGTCTTTCATTATTTTGGGTGTTTTGTTTTTTTTTTTTTATCTGCTTTGTCAAATATGATGGAAGCACAACAACCTATTTGGAAAAAAGCTGAAGTGAATTAACGCATTTGCTGTCATTTTATGTCCCTCTAAGCCCTTTATTAAACGACCTCTTCTGAATCTAAATGATTATCCCCTAGAATTTCCAAAACAAAACAACCTTATTCTCTTTCTGTGCGTGCCTCGCTTTTATCACACATTATCATCGCAGGGACACGAGAAACACAAATACATTAGAAATCACTGGCTTTGACCATGCATCTCTTATTTCAGCTTGTTTGTTTCTGCACTTGTACGTGTAAAGCCTCGCTGGAAGCTTATGAAGAAATAAAAGCACCTGAAATATAAATGTAGAGGCGGCCAAACATGAAGAAATCAGAATCCATTTTTGCACCCCACATTTGAGTCATTTGAATGTTTTCTTCTTCTCCTTAAATGTACTGTTACATCATCATGTTTTATCCGTTCTACTTTTTTTGTTCACTCCATTTTAGTTGTGCTGAAGTCAAACACAGAGCTGCTCAGTAATGCAGAGAAAAAGCACTGCAGTCTGGACCTGAAGCACTGCATTCACCTGATTATCAGAGATAACCATGTTTATTCTACATATATGAGGTGATTATCTTCATTTATTTGTGCATAAAAACAGCATTTAATATTCTGTTGTTTTATACTGAAGGGTGTTCTTAACTGGCAGAAAAGTAGCACTGAGTCTTAATGGGTTAACCCTTTAAACTTCCAAAGGTCCACATATAGGCTGGAAGTAGTCTCATAAAAAATGTTAATCAGACCACCCAAACCTGTCCCAAATGTCACATGATCTAATGTGGTTTGAAAACAGAGATTCTCACAAATCAGAAGATATAAACCAATTTCAGATCAAATATCCACAGCAGGTACAATCACTCATTTGTTCAAAATACAAATGTCAAACAGCAGATGTGAACCTTTAGTAATGGATAATGTCATGGTACTATCAGAAAAATATTTTCCAAACAGGTGTTGTTCTGCCCCCAAGGGAAATGTTTTTCGATAGTCACGTGTCGGCAATACGTTATCCCGCTTATTCTATGGGTTTATTACAGCTTCTTACTGCTACT
>CM035790.1:17866592-17874092 GCA_020466265.1 Siphamia tubifer
TACATTTGTTCATAAATATCTGTACTTTATATTCTTTACATTCACAGAATAGACTCGTTACTTTTTCAAACTAAACAGATGTGACAGTATGAAAAATAAGTCACTTCAGAGGGAAAATCAGTGGAGGAGAGAAACTGTGACTTTATATATTATAGTTATCTCACAATTTGGACTTTTTATCTCATCATTTAGATTTTTTTATCACTTAATTTTTACTTTTTATCTCATAATTTGGACTTTTTATCTCATAATTTGGACTTTTTATCTCACAATTTTAACATTTTATCTTAAAATTATGCATTTTTTTTACCTCATATGTATAACTTTTTTAAAATCTCATGATGTCACATCCTTAAATCATATGACTTTTTTCCCCATTTTTCCTAAATTTCCTGTCCCTACCCACAAAACTGAGTACTGTGTCCTGACACTTTCTACACAGTAACTCACTTTTAAAGGGTATAATTTCGATACTTTTGAGACTTTTCCTGGTTAAATAAGTATGATTTCATTCATGGCAAAAAAAATAATATTTTTTTTACTTTTTACTTTTGTACTTTATTACAATTGAGAAATTTTACTTTTTTTTTTTAAACTTGTACTTAAGTAGACGAGTTGAATCAGTACTTTTCAGTACTTTTTTCACATAAATAGTTACTCCTTAGGGGATTTTTTTTATTTTAAGAATGACATATTTTGACTAGAAATTAGAAAAATACACTTAGTAAAGTTTGGATTTTTGCAGTGAGCCAGTTTTGTCTGTGTTGCTATGGCAATGCTACTCGGTGCTTGTAGTAAATATATAACTAAAAAAAGCACAGACTAAAAGCTCAATAAATCAATTTTTCAAACAACAGAACACAACTCAAACGAGTACTTAAATATCTTGAGACAAATATCTAACAGTGGATCAGTGGATGTGGTGAATAATTTAATAAAGCAACAGACAAACGATTACAAACTACCACCACCATGAAGCTAACACTTAGCAAATCAGACTCTACAAGTATTATTTCTCTACTGTTAAAATACACTGAATGAGCCAAAGCAGAACAGAAAAATAAAGGTTGTATTATGAAGCCGTGATGAGAATTTTTGTCTTTTTCTTTTCTGTTTTCTGATCAAAAATTACTTATATGTGTGCTTCTATGAAACTAGTCTTTATATTATTTGACATTATATTTTATACAAAAATCTGTATGTAACATGATGAAAAGGACACAAAATTTAATGTCTCTTTATTCTCACAAGGGGACACTTTAGGAATCACGTTTGTGTTTAACAAAAAGCAAAATCATTCATATACGTTTAACTGGACATGTTCTGCATGTAACATAAGTGGACACGATGGGTTACATACAAAAACTTACATGACTGGATTAAAAAAAACCACCAAGATTATCAAGTATAACAGAATGTCTTTATTTTTAGCAATACATAAGATAATTTCTGACCACATGGTCGAAATAAAATGCACTGACACACTGTAAACCCAAATGTTCAGAATAATTAAACATATTAAGTTGTGAATACTCAAAGTTTCAGTAATAGTACTACTAACTCAAATGTATTAAGTTGCTGTAACATGTTCTTTTTAAGCTAATATTTTTTAATTAAGGGGAACTATTGTGGATATAAGTGAACATAACTTAAAAACATAGATGAGGTCAAACTTAGTGGAATTAAGTCATTATTTAATTAATATTGGACTGTTAATTCTATTGTTTCAAATAAGGATGATTGAAAAAAAAATTAAATTAACTGATGTAGTATGATGAATCTAATTTTAGATCACTTCAAATAACCACCAATATCTATCACACCAAAAAAATACAATCACAAAACACAGTAATTTTATTTAGGGGCGGCTGTGGTTCTGTTGGTAGAGCGGGTCGTCAATGACTGAAGGGTCAGAGGTTTACGTCCCATCTCTGTCTGTCCACATGTCCAAGTGTCATGGGACAAAGACACTGAACCCTGACTTAATCTCCCAGTAGGACTGACAGAACCTTAGATTAATAAGTTAATGTTTTAATTTAAATTTTAAGTTCTGGAAAATTTAATTTTTTAAGTTTCATCAAGTTAAAAATTATTGAGTCAATCGATTGACTTAAACTTATTGGGGTTTACAGTGCGCTTGATTAGCTTCTAGAAAGTAGCTTCAGCAATTAGCTCCTCCTTTGTTTTGATTCCAATGTAAAAAAAAATGTCCCGGCGGTGAACAGGTTAAAAAGGTTTCACATAATATTGGAGAAAAGCCATAAGGTTGAAGCTTCTGAATTAGTATGGAAATAAAAACCATTACCAGTGCTCTGAACCACAGCTATCTCCACTGAATTTAACCACAGCATCATCATAAGCCAAATAAAATCCTCTTTTTTTTTTTTTTTTTTTTTTTTTAAAGAGCAGAGAAAGTAGAATAAAAGAAAAAGTGCTTACACAGTAGGTAACTCATGTGTCACATTTTATTGAGACGTCACAGTCTACACGATGTGACAAAACACCAAGTAAATAAGCCATAAAAGCTTAACAATTCTATATATCAGACCAAAGTAAATAGTAGGTTTTCACAGACAGACACAAGAACCCAGGACGACCAATTAGAAGGAAACCCCAGAGAGAGAGAGAGAGAGAGAGAGAGAGAGAGAGAGAGAGAGAGAGAGAGAGAGAGAGAGAGAGAGAGAGAGAGAGAGAGTTAGAGAGATGGTGAGAAAGAAAGGCTAAATGTTGAAACTCTAATTGGTCTGAAGTGGAGAAACGTGTGTATGTGTGCATGTACATGTGTGTGTGTGTGTGTGTGTGTGTGTGCAGCAGCTTGTATGTGCAACAGTAAAGCAAAGTAATTAGGTGTTGAAGAGCCTCTCATTATAATAGACTGTTGTTAATTAGAAGTAGTGGTCTTTTCAGATACTGCAATGCAACTGTAATGTCACCACCATCCATTGGATACAAACGTCTGTGATTATTTATTATTTATTTAAAGAATGTCATTGAATGTTATTGTAAAGATCACACACAGGCCACCAGCAGCAAAAGGACAGAAAGAAAAAAGATAAAATTGAATAAAAAATCGAAGAAATGTCTTTGGTACTAATTGCTGTTGAAGTTTGTAAGATGAATTCTAGGGTTGTACCGAATAAAACAGCATTATCACAGGATTATATATTTAAATAGTGAAATACAGTGTTTTTATAGGTCACATTATTTATATGAAAAAAAAAAAATATATATATATATATAGTATAGTGGTTGAAAGTGAAAGGCAATTAATTTTTCAATCCTTTTCAAATCATTCGACTCAAAGTATAATTACCAAAGTATTTTTTTTTTTTTTTATCATAGTCAACGATGTAAAATGAAGTGTTAGGACTTTATTTGGCCAAAATATGACTGAGGCAATTATGCTACGAGGTTAATATATTTGTGGATTTAACTAATAAACATCCAAACATTCTCATATTCTTTTTATTTAGCATTTTTGCCTGTAAATCATGTATTTTCAAATATTTAATTTGCTATATTTTATTTAACTATTCGTAAAAACTCAGAGTAAATTCAATGTTATGACAAGTTTTGGAAAATTTGGAAGGTTTTCTGTAATTTTCCCCCCCAAAAAAATGAAGTAGATGACTGGAATGATGAGCTGAACTGATGTTTTATGCATTTTTTTCATTGTTTTTGGGTTTTTTTTATTTTTTTAATTTAAATTTACACCTTAATATTCATGTATATGATGCTCTGTGTGTATACAGATATTTACATAGATTTTGGCATTCGCTTATTTAGTGATTTTTTTTTTTTAATTTAGTGATTATTTTATTTATTACAAAAATGTAGATAGTAAAAGTAAAAGGTTGCCAGAAAGTAAAAAATCTACTTAAGTACAGTAATGAAGTTACTTTCCACCTCTGTCAGATTCCAAAAGGATCGTGGAAAAGTGATTTTCAGCAGAACGACACCTTTAAAATCTTCATCAGTGAGGTGAAAAACAACTAAAAGAGTTAAAAATCACTACATATCATCTGGTCGTGTTGACGTTACTGCAGCGACTGTGGAGGAAGACAATTCCAGTGATGTCAGCGAGTCTTTCTATTCACATAGTCTGATATTTTTTACCATAAACTGTGACTTTACTGACTTGGAAATGTATCTTTTAAATTGACATACTTCACTTTTGCCTGTGGCTGTGATGCAATGATTTTTCCTGAAATAAGGTCCCATGAGCCACAGTGATACTGAGCAGGACTTTAACACTGACACAGAATATGTATACATCATACTATCTTCTATAACTGTATACAATTTCTACAGAGGTGGTTAAAGTAGAGTTGTGAAAAAGTAGAAGTACTTATTCAAGTCCTTTACTTAAGTAAAAGTAAAAAAATATATACATAATTTCACAAGTGTAATAAAGTACAAAAGTAAAAAGGAAAAGTGCATTTTTTTTTGCATTGAACGCAAATATTATTATTATTTAACCAGGAAAAATTGGAAATGTTTCGAAAGTAGTTTAAAAGTGAGTTAGTGTGTAGATAATGTGTTTGATAGTGTCACTGTACTCAGTTTTGTGGGTATGGACAGAGAATTTAGGAAAAACTGGGGGAAAAAAGTCATAATTGAGATAAAAAGTCATCAAGAGGTTAAAAAAAAATGCATCATTTTAAGAGAAAAAGTCAAAATTGTGAGATAAAATGTTAAACTTGTGGTACAAAAAGTCAACATTTTGAGATAATAGTTTCTCTCCTCCACATTTATTTTTTTCCTCTGGTGACTTATTTTTCATACAGTCACATCTGTTTAGTTTGAAAAAGTAACAAGTCTATTCTGAGAATGTAAAGAATATAAAGTACAGATATTTATGAACAAATGTAAGGAGTAAAAGTAAAAAGTTACCCGAAAAATAAATACTCAAGTAAAAGTACAGATACCTTAAAATATTCCTTCAGTGCAGTAATGAAGTACTTTTACTTAGTTACTTTCCACCTCTGGTTTTCTATCTTTTAATGTTAATGAAGCATATTAATATAACCACCTGAGTTGAGGAAACTATTATCTAGCAGCAGTTTATGCATGTGTGTATTATAATATTAGACAATTATGTGAAAACTTTTTGGTATTTAATCAACTGTATCAATGTTCAATGCAAATGTAACTTTTACAGTATTTACTACAGATAATTTATGTAGAAATATATAACTTGTATAGACTATATACTTACAGTCTCTTGTCTCTCCTGCCTTTTTATCTATTTTTTTCCTCATCTTTTTATCTATAATTAACATGTTTAAAGTACTGAACTGTAACAGATCAGACATTTTTCAGTTTGTCTGAATGTACCTCAGTCTAATAAACCTATGTACATCACTGGTTCCCATTCGCTTTTGGTTTGTCACCCCATTTTAACATCACAAAACAAGCAAAATAGAGATTTTTTCTTGGATAAAATGTATTTGTTTATGATAATTTAATAGTTTGCTGTACTATGTTGCAAATTAATGTTAATTTTAGATGACATTTAATCTATATAATGTATATTATTATGGATGGAAAGCCAGGTGTAATTTTCCTTGGTCAGAATATGTACAGTCAGTCCAGTTTGTATTTACAAGGCTGATAATTAATACTGAACAAACAACAACTCAAACAATTATTATTATTATTTTTTTTTTATGAAAAAGCTGCAGGAGCTGAAACTGACCACAATGAACAGATAAACAGAACCACAGTGCTTCAGTTTCAGACTTTTATGGATTGTGATTGTCACACTGAATTGACCATATATTATTTATTAATTTATTTAATGTTATAACCAATTTATGAGATCATTTAAATCCCAGGATAGTTTCTGTTGTCATTGTGATTCAAAAAGAATACACACATTTGTTTGATCATAAATGGTTTCAACAAACCAATGGTCATGAGTGAAGGAAACGTTTTGTATTATCAGTCATATTCTCTGAAAAATGACCCAAAAAAAAAATTTAAAAATCACAAATTCTGTTGGTGTATGTAAACTTATGAGCCAGTTCAGGTTCAGGTAGCTCCATCTTTAGTGTTTATCGATGTGACATTCAACTTATAATGAAATCAATTGTCCACATTTTGTATGTATACTTGTTTAAACATATTTTAGATGTATTTCTTAAGACATGACCTTTGTTTGAAACCACAGTGTAATTTCATTTTAACTATTACGTAACTACATCGACCTCGATAAGACCATGAGCTGGATTTCTTAAAAAAAAAAAAAATAAAATAAAAAAAAAAATGTTAGTAGACCTGAAGGGTGGCTAAAAAGATTTTCTACAACAGCCAACATTGTCACTTTACACATACTGACAGCATGTTTAAATGTAAATATGTAGGGTGATATTTATAATCTGCTATCCCCTTCCACTGGACACTAAGTGCTGTTGTTCCTGTACTATGTGTCAGTAATGTCCCCATGACTTGTCATTTTTTTTTTCCTGCAGCAATGTCACCAGCACACGTTGCTGTGTATTTATTGTAGTTGGCAGATAGTGCAGTCCTGGTTTCTAAATTGCTACAGCAGCCATAGCCTTATATAGACATGCAGTATTTTGGAGTGAATCCCCCCGCAAGCACTCCAAAATCCAGAGCCTGTAGGTTTGCTGAAATCACACTGCTGATATGGAGATGCTGATGCAGATTTTTTTTTTTTTTTTTTTTTTTTTTTTTTTTTTTTGCACAAAAGATCATGTTGCAAGCTATCAGCAAGTCAATATTTATTGAATGGTGAGCTTGGCATACTAAACAGCAAGCTTGCATGGAATCTGGAGGAAAAGAGCAGCTAAGGATTCAGTTTTCTTAATTGTTTATATATCAGTGATGCACGGGCTAAGAGTGGGTGCCCGCGGTCACCTGCAGTCACGGGTCATTGAAAAATATTTTTAATGATATTCAGGTTATGGTTGGTCGGGTTGTTTGTCATTTGAGATAAACATTAAAATAACCTGGTAAATACACTTCATTAACTGAATGTCCGTGAAGGTGACGTACAATGTGGTCAGTATCCTACAGTATGGAGGGAGCAAGAGAGAAAGTCAAGTTAGGAGAGTGGAAGGTCCAGAAACATACAAATAAAAAAAGGAAGGTTTGGGACATGTTCACTGAGATTTTTAAAGATGATGAGTGGCTCACAGTGTTTTCTTTTCTGTGGATACTGGGTTCAAATATCTCTTTGGATGTTACAGGTTGCCGACCCCAATGACATTAGATTTAAACACGGAAATAAATGCAGGTATTTATTTAATAATTTAATGTTCATAAAGACCATTGATTACATTTTTGGAATGTGGGCCAAGAAGTGGGTCGGGTTCGTCCTTTTCAAATATATATTTATTGTGAAAAGGTTTGCTTAAGGAGCGCTACCTGGACTCAAAATAAGCAATAATAATTAGAGGTGCTCTATTGGATAGGAAAATAGCAAGACAAAAAAGAAAGAAAAATTCCAAGGCACTCTCTTATAAGTGAAAATTA
>CM035790.1:17876592-17879092 GCA_020466265.1 Siphamia tubifer
GCTTTACAGTGCCCTCCGCCCAGACTTTGCCATTTTCCAGGGCTGTAGACTCACTGCGAAGGGAGAAACGGGACCCCTTTGTCATGTCACCAGGGCGGGGACTGGCCCACATACAGTACAACAGGTGCCAGGGGTCAGCTGTGATGTCGGCAACCCACCTGACCCATGTTGAAACAGAGGAGTCTAACGCACACCTGAGTCTAACACTCAGACTCTAACAGACCCCCCCCCAACAAATCGCACCTAGCATCCATCCATCCATCCATCCATCCATCCATCCATCCATCCATCCATCCATCCATCCATCCATCCATCCATCCATCCATCCATCCATCCATCAATTTATCCATCCATCCATCCATCCATCCATTTATCCATCCATCCATTTATCCATCCATCCATCCATCCATCCATCCATCCATCCATCCATCCATCCATCCATCCATCCATCCATCCATCCATCCATCCATCCATCCATCCATCCATCAATCCATTTATCCATTTATCCATCCATCAATCCATTTATCCATCCATCCATCCATCCATCCATCCATCCATCCATCCATCCATCCATCCATCCATCCATCCATCCATCCATCCATCCATCCATCCATCCATCCATTTATCCATCCATCCATCCATCCATCCATCCATCCATCCATCCATCCATCCATCCATCCATCCATCCATCCATCCATCCATCCATCCATCCATCCATCCATCCATCCATCCATCCATCCATCCATCAATCCATTTATCCATCCATCCATCCATCCATTTATCCATCCATCCATTTATCCATCCATCCATTTATCCATCCATCCATCCATTTATCCATCCATCCATCCATCCATCCATGTATCCATCCATCCATCCATCCATTTATCCATCCATCCATCCATCCATCCATTTATCTATCCATCCATCCATCCATCCATCCATCCATCCATCCATCCATCCATCCATCCATCCATCCATCCATCCATCCATCAATCCATTTATCCATCCATCCATCCATCCATCCATCCATCCATCAATCCATTTATCCATCCATCCATCCATCCATCAATCCATTTATCCATCCATCCATCCATCCATCCATTTATCCATCCATCCATCCATCCATCCATCCATCCATCCATTTATCCATCCATCCATCCATTTATCCATCCATCCATCCATCCATCCATCCATCCATCCATTTATCCATCCATCCATCCATTTATCCATCCATCCATTTATCCATCCATCCATCCATCCATTTATCCATCCATCCATCCATTTATCCATCCATCCATCCATTTATCCATCCATCCATTTATCCATCCATCCATTTATCCATCCATCCATTTATCCATCCATTTATCCATCCATCCATCCATTTATCCATCCATCCATCCATCCATCCATGTATCCATCCATCCATCCATCCATCCATCCATCCATCCATCCATCCATCCATCCATCCATCCATCCATTTATCCATCCATCCATCCATCCATCCATCCATCCATCCATCCATCCATCCATCCATCCATCCATCCATCCATCAATCCATTTATCCATCCATCCATCCATCCATCCATCCATCCATCCATCCATCCATCCATCCATCCATCCATCCATCCATCCATCCATCCATCCATCCATCCATTTATCCATCCATCCATTTATCCATCCATCCATCCATCCATCCATCCATCCATCCATCCATCCATCCATCAGTTTTACTCTGTAGACCAGAGCTCTTTCCACCCAGACTTCTTCATTTGTTCAGCTGGACAATTGTGGATGTAATTGTATTGTATGAATTCTGCGGTAATGGAGAATTTTGTGTTATCCAGGGGCAGAATGTACATTACTTTCCTGGAGAATGATATGACAACTTAAAACATCAGCAGGATCTTTCAGGTTTGTCAGTGTGGACATGGTCAAGTAGACATACAAGCCAACTGGTCAACACACACACAGTAATTTCCGGGTCATACCAGATCAGATGTCAAAAATGTCAACATGAAATCCAACATTTGGTCAATTTGCTCATTACCAATTTTTTTTAATTTGTGTGTCCAATCAAAAGAGTGAAAAACAACTTGTTTTTAAATGAATTTAAATTTTCAATTGTGAATTCTCAATTGAATATGAAAGCAATGACTGATACACAGATTCATGTTGGTCGTCTGGATGGGAAATTTGAGTCATCATAAATGGAGATTAAGATAGAATAGTTTTTTCTAGTTTTGTTTCAAGTCATTTTGTTAAAAACTACTACATTTGTTTAATGAACACATTTGGTGAATATATTCCATTCCTTCTTGAGTCATTAACATGATCAATTTAGATTAAAAACAAATTACATTTAATTTAATTTTTTTTTTGGTATTTTTACCTCAGTGAATTAATGTGACTTTTTCTGTATACATTTTACTTATTCACTTCTATTTAAGTGTTTATTTTCCCTCTCTTTTCTGGATGTTTTATGTTTTAGTATTAACTACTG